>JABUQX010093384.1:15000-22509 GCA_015478945.1 Trachelipus rathkii | reverse complement strand
CTGAGTGCCACTTTTTCAGGCCTTTGCTGCCTCCCCCGGAGCCTAGCAAAGCCCCTAATATGGTATACTCTAGTTAATAAGGTATGAGTGGGAATCGATATTGTTATATTACAAGTTTGCTAGGATGCTTCCTACTAAGGTTAGTATTTTCTAACACTTATATCACGCCAGAATATATATCTAAAGAGTTACACTTACGCAGTGACTCGCACGTTCCAGAGATCCGCGTCCGCAGGCCAGCCCCTCCGCGAAACCGCCGCCGTGGCCCATAGGCGCAAATCATTACCGCCGCCGCGTGCGCCCGCAGGCATATAAAAAGAAATATCCCAGTAAACAATTGGAATGCTTCATAACCGTCGCAGCGTGCGCCCGCGGGTACAATATTTCCGCGTAACCGCCGCCGCGTGCGCCCGCAGGCGCCATTTCCCCGCGTACCCCCGCCCGCCGCGTGCGTCCGCAGATGCAATATTACGCGCGAACGAAAAATAGGATATCAATGTAAACTATTCAAAGATTTTTTTACATATACTATGAGTCATTCATTTTATTTCATTGTTACGGAAATTTTATTAAAAAACATTATACTTACCATACCGTTAAGCAAGTGTAGTAAATCAGCTAAATCAATTAGATGTTTTATTATCCTAGCACCTAGGGGAATTAGTATGCTTTTGTTTTAGCTGCTTTACTGCTTTAACTCTGCTGCTTTACTGCTTTAAACTCTCTGTTACTCTTTACTCTCTGCCTTTACTTGCTTTATACTCTCTGCTGTTATGCTTTAAATCATATACATTACATACCTTTCAAAGACAGTATCAGTAAATCAATAGAGGATTTCCCTAACACCTAGGGATTAGTATGCTTTTGATTTACTGCTTTTACTGCCTTTAACTTTCTGCTTTACTGCCTTTAACTCACATGTTTTATGCTTTAAACTCATTATATTTATTAACGATTACATTACCTTAAAGCAGTAAATCAGTTAAATCAATAGAAGGTGTTACCTAAGCGGGCTAGTATGCTATTTGTTGTTTTACTGCCTACTGCTTTATTTCGCTTTACTGCTATTACTTTCTGCATATACTGCTTTAAACTTTCTTGCGCGTTTACTGTTTTTTAATCTATATTTATTAACATTTGTTTTCTTATATTTTTATTTTTTGTTTTATTACTTTTTATTTATTATTTCATTTTTATTTTGTTTATACTTTTTTTATTTTTAATTTAGTTAAATGTAAGAATAAAAAACACACAGAGTTTCTGTAATATAAACATTTTATTTTAATAAAATTTGTACAATTTAGTTTAAAAACTTTTTGCTGTTTTCAGGGGAAGTTAAAGTCGACGTTTTTTTTTCAATTTTAAGCAGTTATTACATAATCGAACTACTAAATCATGACGTAATACCTTCCTCAAAATTATTTATGTTTCACATTGTAACTTATTTAAAAAATATAATTGAAAATAAATACAATAGACTCCACAGAAATTGGAATATAAGGGTTGAACAGAGTAAGACGAGTTTTTACACCAGACTTACATTATTATAATTAAAAATTATTCCAAAGGATATATATATTATTCAATATAAATATTTCATTGTCAAAGAATCAAATCTATTATGCGAACAGTATCGTTTTTTGCTTTATAAACGGAAATCCAATGTCCTGTGAGGTGATGTGACGAGGCAATGTAGTTGAATATGAAGCATGGTACCCTTGCTCCCGACTTTACAGACGTTTATTCCGTGATCAGCAAACACTCCTACATCGACGGCTTCATTTTTAAACACCGATTTATTTCCTCTTCATTCATCTTTAATAATTCAAAAAGACGTTGGCGCTACTCGGCCATTTCAATGGAGTTGAGGATGCTTCAAGATAGACCCACTACAGTGTGGGGTGTACTGTAAGGACTCGATCCAAAGAGAGACTTAGTCCTAGGGGTTACCCTCTCAAAAATGATTCTTATATATGGCTACAAGCTGAAAGGTCTGCAGTAAGATCATACGCCTATAAATTACTATTCTTTGCCTCTTATTCTTCAAGATTTAAGCCGGTCCCACTATCATTACATTATACAGTATTGGCTATTAAGTCGTTCTAAAAAGGTTCGTCTTTCTTTCGTCGAGATACAGAGAGGATTAGGTCTCCGTTGTAACATTTCATTAATCACGTCCGTGAGGCAGTCCAATTCACATTGTAAACTGATACTCTAAGGCCGAAAGGTTCGTGAATTAGGTGACTTTTTATAATTCCGGAAGTAGGTTATGTTCCCACAACCCTATTATTACTTTCCGTAGGTAAATTTCCGATTCACCAATGTTGAGGATATATACTCGATATCCTTGAGCTGAAATTAAATTATCTTGGTGTTCAACTCTCTTAATGGTAGGGTACTTTGCTGCTGCTAGTATTCAAACGCGGAATTTTCAATTTTCCAAGATGACAGCTGTGGTGATAATTTTCACTTTTCCTGAGCATAGAGATAAGCCTTCCAACAGTATTGAAACAGGTTCTAGGACATACACGCTGTAGCAGTAGGTTTACTTTTTATTTTCAAGATGGCAAATTTTAGGATCTTGGACCGTGATAACATGATTCTAGTACTTACAGACTTGGTATAGACATGAGTCTTTTGAGAGAAGATATCGCCATTGAATCGACCGTAAAATTCATAGGTATTATTTATGACTTTAGTTGCTTTATCTATATTACTCTTATGATTTCTTTGATGAAGCTATAAAAGTTTGATTTGAGATGAGATTGTTTAGCATCGTCTGAAATAATTTAACAAATGTTCTATATAGCTTCTATAAGGATAATTAGGCTGACGCCCCTAGTGAAGTTCGTTAAGATAGACTTCAACCTTGGTGAAACATGTATACAGGAAATCTTGTATTCTGATATTACATATGTATAACCGTAGGATAGATCGGTCTTGTACCATTCAGGTTTTGTCAATTTTCGTTTTTACCATATAAAACAATTAGAGGGGTTACGGTATTGATCAAAAGTGCCGTGGAATAGTGAAACTCTAGAGGAAACATCTGTATTGGGGTAATTGAATGCCAGAGGATTACACTGATTCGAAAGTTGGACTCGCTACGCTAATCTGTGTAGAGGTTCATTTGGGAAGAGATCCAATTCACTCTACAACAATCAGGACTGGCCGATGAAGGAAATGGCATCTTGCATTGTGCGAAGCTCTGGCCGTTCACTTCTCAATGCACATTTCATGAAAAGACCTTAACTTATACTACACACTCGTACTAAAGTTATCAGTACGTAATTACATAGCAAATACATCATACATTTTTTTTTTTAGAGGTTTTTTTTTTTTTTAGTCTTTTCCTTTATGACAATCTTCTGTGATCCCTCGACTCTTTCCATGTCCTCATTTTACGTCTTATTTTACGCTTAACATCATCCAAAATCTCATCTGAAACATTCGGCTATACGTCTTTTTAATGCTGTACGAGGATTATTTCCTGCAGCAGCAATTATCTTGAATAGTATGAAAACCTGTTCTTATAGCTTTTTTACCTATATATTCCGCCGCCTTTCTGCAGTAGGAGGCCTTGCACTTCTCCATAGCTTGGCAAAAATCCACCAAGGCCAATACCCCTCTGCATTTTTGTTCCCTGAATACCCTTTCTTCGTCCATTATTACTAGGAAGTATTCTTCTTATACTCATCTTATAACACTGTCGAGGAGTATGTACTGAGATGAAAACATATATCTGATACACCTCTGTATATATTCCATTAATGCGTGATTACTGCTCTGTTTTACTTTCTAATATGAACTTTGCATAACAAGGGCACCGTATGTAAAGGGAAAAGGATTTCCTTTCTACATCTTTTATATGCACGCGTACAGAGTCAAAATTGTTACCCTATTCAGAGTAGATAATGAACCCCTTTTCTTTAGGGAATGTTTATAACTTTACTCTCGTTTTGCGGAAAATATACTACTCGTTAAATAAGGAGCCTTTAGTATTACCTACATATTGATGATCAATTATATTTGTGAATACATAAGCCCATACCTGAGGGATTGCTAGCATTCTCCGGATGGAGGTACATGTTAATGCAGTAACTTCGATCTTGCTTCATCTTTTTCGTTCATCTAGTTGGAGGTCAAGCGTTTGATTCTCCACACGATTAGTATAACCCTCTTCGAACATAGTAGGCGATTATCGATGAATAATGATTCATCCAACTCAGCATCAACGTCTACGGAATTATGATTTACGGTGCCATGGTGCTATCGTTCGACGAGAAAAAAAAATTGTTCCCGGTATCTTCGTAGGTGTGTCCGTTAGCGACTTCTACCACTATTTTTAACTTGTTGAAATCTTAAAGATGAATTTATTGACGTATCTTCATAGTGTAACGGGCATTTTCAGTGGTTCGGACTTTGATGATTATACCACAGTCCTCATCAAAGAATTACTTATCATAATCAAAGCGCTCGAGACACGTTTCTTTAACATGACTAAAAAATTAGCAGGCTAACCGATTTAAAATATGACCTCCGCAAACAGTAATTCTTCAAAGAGTTTTTTTTGTAGAATTGGTCTGTCGTATTCATCTTTTTGAGATTTTGTAGTTTCCTTTCTCAGATACGAGCGAGTATTCTTATCCCCACTTGTTTAAGTATAGTTTTATCAACACATATTCTACACTGCTGTACACCCCCCCATCCAGAAAGTAGATTATGTTGAAGGGACAATTTCTATGTCGTAATTCTAATATCATTTCACATTATCCTATTGTATGCCTCTCTTTCAAGTATTGTTGTTATAGGGATTCATTAGCACAGTTTGTCTCTAAAATCCCCGAGAGAGTTTACTCATACTATCAGGGAGTTAATCCAAGGGGCTTGCTAAAAGAAAGGCAGCTTACTGTCAGTTCAGTTATATAAAAGTGATTACCCACTCTCCATTGATTATCCGCTCAAGCTAGATGCAACTACTACTGCCGCTCACTTATCTACTGATTTGATTTCTAACTTCACTTGCTTTTATACTATCAAAACGCGCAGTGAAGTTTTAATTAGCCGTAACTTATAGGTGCGGTAGGCAGCGCCTTTCAGCGGACTACGTTTTCTCGAGCTTTGCGGAGGTGCGCAGCGGGCAGGACTTACCCCTAAATTGAGCGGCTATCCCCTCCAATTTCACAAGTAGTAAGGGCTGGGGTGACCCACCTCTTCTTAATGATTATCATTCTATTATTATTATTATTTCCTTCATATTAATTTCATTTAGCTAATATTTATTTCTAATTATTATATATCTATACTAATTATTACACGGATATATATATATGAACGCTTACCTGATTTTTTATTATATGAGTTATCATTATATATTATTACATATAATCATGTTATATATGCGCCTTATATACTTTTTTCATACCTTATATAACACTTTAAATCTTTCCAGATATAATATAATCACCTATTATAAACTATATCACTGAAATATATCATATATATAATACTGTGAATGTTAGTATCGTATTATAAATATTAGACTTGATATACTCTCTTTTTATTTTACGACCACGACGCATACGGCATGATCCATAATATCATCATGAATGTCAAGGTAACACTTATTGTGAAAAATACTATCTACGCATGCTGCGGCTATGAAATTAGCATCTACGTTTACTCACGTTATATTCTATGAATAATATATATATTTATCTTTAATTATTATATTATTGGATTTTATCTTATATATTTAAAAACATGTTGAGAAAAAATAGTCTCCATATCTGTGATTATTTTGTAAACATTTCTAGTCTTAATTTCATTGTATTGTATTATTTAGTTCTAATGGTATTATGAACCCTTAAATAATATATATTATATATATATATATTTATTAAAGTTTATTAATAGTAAATAAGCTACCATAAGATTCAGTATAATCCCTATATATATACTATATAATTTATTAACAAGCCCTAGGGTGCTAAATCAAACTATTCTTTCTTAAAAATTTTCTTTTCTAAATAATTTGAATCATTGTCATGATTGCTATGGATCCCTTTTAAACCATTAAAATATTTAATTAAATTGGAATTATTAATTTAATGCTTTCATCCTAAGTTTTAAAACTTTCAGTGTTTTTGACTTTTGACTTACATTCCTAATTTTAGCTAACCCCCGGCCCCGGCCCCGGCCCCGGCAAAATTCTCGCCCCGTTCGGTCCTATTTTAGTACAACCTGTGATAATTCTGAGGGCTGTGCCTGTTTTGAGTGATTTGAATTTATTTGTCGTTCGATTTATAGTTAGTGCTGGGAACCCATTGCTGGTTGACGGCATCAGTTTAGGTTGTTCTTCAAGAAAGTTGCTTATCGGTAGTGATTGAGCGAGTGTGTAATTCTATCGCTGAAGTTGTGTTGGAGAGGGTTCGGAGGTATTTAGTCTTCCATTGAGTTGCCAAAGTTTGATTTGCGTCGAATGCTGGGGGGAGAACTCATATGAGTGTCGTATGTACAGTTCCTAATATTTTTTGGGGTTTGTTTAGGGGAAGGGGGTTGTTGTTCAGGGTGATTATGGGATGGATGGAGGATTGATGACGGTCAGTGGTTAGAAGGGTTATGGAGGACCTAAAGGGGGATGCGGTCATTCTGTTGGAGGTTAACCAATTTTTTAATAAATGTAGATATTCTTGGATATGTTGTGTGGCTATGTTTACGTCTGGGCGTTGGGAAATAAGCGATGCATAGCCGTCTGCATAAGTAAATAAGTTTGTGAATTGGTGGGTTGGATATTAGTGGCTGCAGATTCTGCAGTCGAAAAGTTGAATGAAAATGACGAGAGAATGGCTCTCTGTGGGACGCCGTTTTGTAAATTTGAAAAGAATGGGAGAGGGTTTTATTTTTGTTTAATAAAAAAAAGGGGGGGAACCCCCTTTTTTTTTTTGCCCAAAAAAAAACGGGGCGTTGCGTGAGGAAATGGGAAAGCCAGTTTTTTGTCAGTTTATTTATTCTAGGGAGGAATGAGAGGATTTTTTTTGAATAGCTGGTGTGGCGGACGGTGTTAGAATGATTGTTTATATCTAATATGCAGTGAGTATATATCTGTACGGAAAGTGACTTGCGTGTGAAGCCGTTTAATTATAATATATATATATATAATATTATATATATATATATATATATAATATATATAAATATATATATATATATATATTAATATATATATATATATATATATAATATATATTAATATATATAGAAAATAGTGAACAAGACCCTTAGTTGCTGATGGAATTATAAAAAATTGCCATTCATTTTAATATTTAATTTTTTTACATCACTTTAAAACTTTTTTTAAAAACATATACACATAAAAAACGAGTCCTGGCAATAGCTTTCACCTTAATTAGGCCTATTTCAAATGCTCAAATGGAACTGCCTTCGTGCGTACTTATTGATTTTCTTGACTATATTCCCTGATTCGATTTGTATACAGTGTTACTTTAA
>JABUQX010093383.1:0-21689 GCA_015478945.1 Trachelipus rathkii | reverse complement strand
TTATATATTATATTAATTTATTAGGCTTAATACAAATGGGACTGATTGGCCCGAAAATGCGTAGTCGGTTCCGGATATGATTTTGACTGTCATTCATGCACAGAGGAGCTGTGCACTACATCCTGTGGAGAAGGACTGCTTTTAACGAATCTACTGGATAGTAAAGCTGAAGGCGTCAAATCCACGTTTGAGAAGCCTCCTTTTCTGCTGTCAGTATGGTGTATTTGGAATAGCCCCAAACTACTGTAAAAAGTTGCCTGAATGTAGAAAAACCTGTTGCCACAGTTCGCACCCAGTAAAGTAAGGTTTACTATTTAATATAATATATTTATATATATAGAATTATTGTAATTTAATATTGTAGATCCTATATTATAATATTATTATATTATACTTAAAATAGTAATAATATTATATAATATAATAATAACGGGAACTATTTAATATTCTATCTATCAAAAGTTTTATTCTTTAAACTTCTTAAATTAAGTGATTATATTCATTCCATATTACATACTATCAAGTTCAAGAGGTTTGGAAAAAAAACCCGGGTTTTTTTTCGTACTTGTTTTTTTTTTTGGAAGAAATAAAGGGTTGTTGTTTTTTTCTGTTGTTTTTGTATTTAATGTGTTTATTTATTTATGCGTTTGTTGTATTTAAAAGATTACCCTAGACATGTTATGACAGAATTAAAGGTGTTATTATTATACCCAAAATCCGGCTTCGTGGGTCCCCTACAATAATTGGACTAATCAAAGATCCCAGAAAAAGCAGATTATTAAATAATATATTACTTTGTTAGTTATTTTTTCTCGTTTATAATATCTTATTATTATTATTTACTGAGGTATTATTATGATAATTATGATTATAGTTATAAGGTAAATTTATTATTAAATACAATAATATTATTATATTATATTTATATTATTAGTATTTTTCTCATATATTAATAAATTATTATATCATTTAATAGTAGGTCTATTTTACTCACCATAGATGAAGTGTATAATAGAAATTATTACTTATATTACATAAATATAAAATACTAATTGTCAGCTATATTTTACATTACTTATAATTATTATAAATAAGATAGAATTAATATATATATGATTTACAAAAAAAAAGGATGGGTTAGGACTAAAGTTAGCAGAATTCAAGAAAAGGAGGTTGTTGCGGGTGAGAAAAGAGCAATTGGTAGGAAGGAGATTGATTTCAGTGAGGAGAGAGATATGTGGTAGTAAGTAACTCTTTCTTTAAACACACAAGAGTCTCTGCTATAAGTATACACAGATTTTTAGTGTCTGTATATTGGTTAGAGATTGGATAATGCGAAGTTAAAAAGTTGATTGAATTTGTTAGTTGATAGAAAGGGAAGGATAGTTGCAAGCTCAGTAGTCGATGGAAAGTATTAGGTAATCCGCTCTAAGTTTATCTTAGAATGGGGTTTTTATCGGCAAGGTGAACATCATTATGTTAGTGTTCTGTGTCTAAAATTAAGTTAGATGGGACTTGGATGGAGAGGAGAAATGAATGAACGTCGAAAAGAAGAGGTGTTATTAAAAGGTCCATGAAGGGAGAAATGATGAACAAAGGATATGAAAAGATGATTATGGAGTTTGTAAAAGGCCCTTAGCAATATATTATCATTGCGAGGATTGAAAGCTTGTAAATCTATAATATCCTCTGGGTTTACTCCTTCTCTTTATTATGAAAGTCATTGGGTGTCTGTAAAAATAAGGATATAATAAGGTGATATGCTTAACAGTGTAGGTTGGATGGATATTTCCAGTAAGCATAATGCTTACACAAGTGTAGAAAAAAATAAAAGTGTACGTGGTTTGAAATGTACTAAAATGCCTAATGTGATGAACGTTTTCCTCCCAAAAGATAAGATGCTTTGGAATATATATATGTGAGGTGAAATTAAGAACTGCTAAAGTAATGCTATACGTAAGAGTAAGGAAGGGTAATTTAATGTCCAGTTTGGAACAAGGAGGATGAAATATGAGGCACATAATACAATGGGATATAATGGTGAGATCTATTCTGGTGGAAGGGTGAAGCGTCAGGAAAGGTTTTTAAATAATTTAAGAATTAAAGGAGGGTAAAATCCTGCTCAAGAAGTTGTAATAAATAGTAGGAAATGTGTGTTATTTAGTAACTGTATGAAAGAGGATTGTGATGGTGGAAGTTGGTAAATAACACTTCGGATAATCTGTTATAAAATTATAGGCCCTCTTATAGTAAATGAGAGGTGATAGTGACCTGGTGTTGGTTTTGATGGTGCAAGATGTAATAGGTATTTTGGGGATGTTGATGGATTAATTAGCAAAGAGAGAAATAGAGATGTAGAGGCAGAGCAGAGTTGTAAGAATGGTAATAATCTGCAGTGGGGATCTCAGTATGTAAAATGACTGGTGAAATGTAAAATTCCTCTCTCAAGAACTCCGGATATAGGCTAGTGATTGATTGATTGAGGATCTTGATATAGGTTGTTAGCCAAGCAGTTAATGGATTAGGCATACCAGATATCTATTATTTGGTATTGGTAAATGAGATAGCCCAGTAGTTTAGTTTGTATGTACCATTATATAAAGGGGTGAAAGGCGATGATAAGGCAACCCATGAGAAATCTATAGGATGGTTATTTAGTTTTATATTGTGTGCTCTGATAAGGGAAGTATATGCTGGTGTATTTGGGCCTACCAGACAAGAGTGCGCTAAGTGATGAAAGGACGTGAGTGTGTAGACACCCGAAAAGTAAAATAATGGTATAGCGTTTCTGAGAAAAGTTAAAGTAGAGAGGATGTTGTTGGTATTCAAAATCCCTTTAATTCGATCTTAGTGAATGCCAAATGATTAGACGTAATAAGATGAAGGAGCAGTGTTAATGAAAAAAAATGATAATTTAGGGTTTGTAATTGCTGATTATCGAGCACAGGGGCATTCGACCAGGACTGATTTTAAATTAGGGTCTGGTTTAGAAAGGCAAGGTAGGCTTAAAATGCGCAACTACTAAGTGGCTTATGGTGTTGGTTTGATTTTCTTTATAGCTTTTCTGTATGCGAATCCAAAAGATAATGATAATGACCGATATGGGGCGTAGATGTAAAGATAATAGATATATTTGAGATGAGCAAGGCCAATAGTGATTGCTTTGTATTAAACAGACCCAGTATGTGTATGGCCGTGACTATGTGTCTTGTTTTTTCCTTGGTTATTCAAATTATGTATCACTATTGGATTGGAGAGTTATGAAAGAAATTGCAAATGGATAGGGATCACACAAGGAATATCGGAGGGGCCCTTGTACGGCCCACATAATGCATACCTAAATCGTGACAGGAATGCGTGGTTAGAACTGAAATTGGAGATGAGTGGAGGTATGCACTACTACAATTAATATGCCGGCATGATTTGGTTACTTGTGTGACCGAATCTGAAAAGAGCTATGTGCGAGAGATGACTTGTTAGAGGAGATTTTGCCGCAGTGTGTGTAACAAAGGAGGAGACTTTGATTAAGTAAATTGATAGACGCTGACGTTAGAGTTAAGGGTCTGTGTAGTTGGAGGACGATTGTCCTCGTGTCCTCCCAGTGATGAATGGATACTGTCTGAAATGCGACGTGACGCAGCTGAGAGCAGTGGTCTAACATTATACCATGAAGAGACTAGGGGGGTATAATGTAATGGTATGAAGGACACGGGGGAGCGGCTGTATGCAAGCAGTTTTCCCAGTTCTAAGTAACAGATGAATGTGTAATTGTGGCAGGTTTAAAATAGGGTCGAGGGCTTCGTGGTATGCTTAATATGAAGATGTCGCGATTAATTCTTGTAATGATATTAACGGGTAAAGATTTTACCATTTAGTAAGACGTTTTATTGAGTGTTATCTTTATCTATGAAGGCACAGTGGATACCGTTTGTAACTCTGTGTTAAATTATACAGTTAGTGCGAACTTAGGTCTCCTGAGAGTGAGATAAAGTAAGTTAATAGACTCACAAAGATAATTCTCTCACATGCTCAAATGGTTAGAATGGACGGATCTTAGGGGCATGCTAGGTGTGAATAAGAATTAATAACATGGGAATGAACGACTTGATAAAATGAAGTGTTGTGAAGAACGTGGGTAAATGAGAGAATAAATGCTAAGTATGTGGAGATTGGTTGGTACATGGTGGAAAGGATGATTGAAGGGTCGTTTGTTAGCCGCGATGCTTAGTGGACGGAGGTGTGTATGGAACCGGACTGGCTGGGAGACGAAGAGAAAGTGGATTGAACTATCAGTTAAGTCGAATGTCTGGAAGGACAGCAAAATGTGAGTTGACAGAGGCACAGAGATAAAGGTGCATAATAAAGAGAGAATGGTGGCGGGTTTTGTGAGAGGGGTATGGTTTGGGACCTGGTCAAGGGTGTCCCTACACTGACGAATTACCATGTTAGGGTCCGTCGCTGTCCATGAAGCTCTTAGAGTGGATTTTCTGTCTGTGACGCGTTCTCACTAATTGGTAATAGGTATAGAGAGCTGGGCTTTCTTTTCGACGTTTGTCATGTGCTCCTACTGCTTTTCTTTTTTCCGATGCTTGTACAGCACCTACCCCCAATCTTGGGGCAAAGAGGAGGTGGAGAAGATATTATATATATATATATATATATTATATATAATATATATGTAATTATATCTATATATACATATACTATTATATATAGTATATATATTATATATCATATAATATATATATGTAATAGATATATATATTATATAATATGAATATATGGATAATAATATATATAATAATATCTATATATATAGTATATAGATATTTATATCGTTATCTCTTATCTCTCTTTCTTTCTCTTCCCTTACCTCATTTGCCCCAAGATGGGAGGATAAGGTGCTGGTACAAGCATTCGCGGAAAAGAGCAGTATGAAGAACTGACAAACGTCGAAAGAAAGGCCAGCCTTACCGCCCCCTCTGTACCATTAATTTAGTGAGAACGCTCGTACAGACAGAAAATCCACCCTAGAGCATCATGGGACCGGGACGACCGCTCACTATGGTAAATCGTTCAGTGTAAGGGTTTATCCCTGGGCCCAGGTGGGCCACAACCATGGCCCCTCAATACAAAACCCCGCCATTTCTCCTATCATGCACCTTATTCTCGCCTCTGGCCAAACTTCACATTTCTCTCTTCAGACATTCGTTCACCGACTCAATCCACTTTCTACTTTTTCTCCGCATCCGCTTACCCAACACACTCACCACTATTACCATCGCTTTAACCAACCTACTAATCACTTCATCTCTTCACAATGACCAAACCATTCAAACTTACTTTCAATTTATTCTCTCATTTCCCTTTCTTCACACCAATCAACACCGTCTAATACGTTCATTCCTCTCTTTTATCAATTCTTCTCACACCTAGCACACCCCTAAGATTGTCCATCTTCTGAACACATTGAACTTTAGACTATACTTCTTATTCTCCGACCATGAGTAGTCTCGGTCTACATACAGATAACACAGGAACAATACCCTCATGTAAACCCTAGCACGAACTCTAAGACTTAGTCCCTTTGCTTCACAACGATTTAATGCACCAGCCACCTTCCGCCATTCACAACCTTCCTACTACTATTTTCCGTTCCCTTATATCCAACATTACCCTATATTTAACACTCAACCACTTGTTCTAAGCATGCGTCACCATCTAACATAAACTTACCATGGAGTGTCATCACTCACACAACCATAACCTTACTCTTATCCACCTTTACTTGTCAGACCCCTCCTGGTCACCACACCACCCTGCGCCAAACTCTCTATCACCTCTCAGAACTTCTTCGAGAATTCGCCACACAGAACCAAATCATTCCGCATATAATAGGTAGGGGCCCCTCCACTAACTCCATTCTCCACCAATTCTACACCTATTTCTGCCAATCCCACTCAAATTCTTTCATACCCAATCCATATACAAATTGGATACCAAGGAGACATAACACAATCCCACAAAACTTTGCCCATCAATCAAACAACACGCACCTTGCAACTCACTTTGGAAAACAAAGTCAAAAACCTACACATCCTTAAAACAAGAAAATTATCAAAGCTCTCAAGAAAAGAAAATGTAACCACCACCCAACAATAGAAATAACCAAAAATGACCTAGAAAACACAACAGAGACCCTCAAAAACTTACCAGCAACAGGCCCAGACAACATTTCAAACAAACACATCAAACACCTAGGGAGCACATCTTTAACCCAATTAGTACAAATATACAACAGTTCCATCAGCCTAAATTTCATTCCCCCTATCTCGAAAAAAGCTATCATTATACCCAAGCTGAAACTGGGAAAAGAACCCTCCAACCCAATGATTGTGGAGAAGAAAGCATATTTTCCGTTCAAAAATTGAGGAATCCTTTTCACTCTGTGCCAAGAGAAAGATTTTAAAGTATTTGGAAGAATACAGAATAGGGGGAAAAAGCTGGGTAATGCGAAAGGACTGCAGCAATGACAAAATGTTTAAAAGAAATTAAATTTTGATAACCAAAATTGATGATAATCTTTTAAAATTCAATAATGTATAAAACAGTGTTCAAGACGGAAGGCAGAAATGATATTTAAATAATGGAAGGAATAGTATAATACAGTATTAAAGTAGCCGGATGTTTGTACCTAAGTTGAGAAACCAATCTGTACACCTTAATTGAAAGGATTGTTTTTAAAACTTTCTATGCACATTTTGTTGTGTAAAGTTCAATCATGATTCAATACAGTAGGAAAGATTGTAGCACACAAGCAGTAGAAATGAAGATTCGATGCAGTGGCTGGGAAGATTAGTAACGACAGAATACAAAATTAAACTGAGAGAGATTGCTGCAGTGAAAAAACCGTAACTGTTCGCAAATAATGAATCACGAGGTTAAAATAGTTGGGACATCTAGAGAGAATGGAAGAAAACAGAATAGCTAAAAATTTGGAAATGAAAGTACTAAAGGGAAAGGCATAGTGAAAGATCAAAAATTAGCCAAATCCATGAGACATGCAGGAAACATTATTTGGAAGAATTGAAAGAAGTACTGTCAGAAAGACTAACCTCCATCTTAATAAAAAAACAAAAAAAACTACCTTTTAACGTGCTTTATCCCCTATGCAGGGGGTAACACGGGGGGACCACAGAAATCGACTTAATGGCCGGCTATCCCAAACCAGCGCCACCAACGTGTTTGCAGTCGAGTTTTAATTCTTGCCCCCAGGTAGATAAAACTCCAACTGCTTTAATATTTAGTAAATTAATATTATAGAGCAAGGTTAGGAAGGCTTAGTTTCTTGCTACAGATGAAGATCCCTTTCGAGGGAGGTAAAAAAGGTAGATGTAGATGACACACCAAATCTTTGTGTCCATTCAAGTAGCTGGCTCTGAGGTTTCAACATATGTTGTATACTGCACCGTATAAATAAGGATTGAAGAGAAAACCACGAACCCTAAGCGAGAGAAAACTCGTTAAGCCCACTGTGCCACCATAGACTCTTTATATGTGATAACAGATCGTTTAATATCCCTAACTGGCCGATTTTTTTTATTAGTTCAGTTGAGTTAATACAGCTCACTGATTCGTAGAGATGATTATATAATATATACTGATTGTTGAAATTGATTACATTGGCGTCAAATCCATAGCAACTTTTAGCGTAATACCTTCAAATAATTTAAAATAATCCATCATAATCTAAATGGATTTGGATTATTTGTTCCTTAGACTAGTAGTATCTTGCACCAACTTCATATTTTAATTAATAGCAAGTACATGTAGTAAAAGTTGTTTAAAGCACTATAAATTTTTTTAATACATCAAAAAATCTCAATTCCCCAGACTATCTGCAGGCGTGGTGGGACATGGTTTGCGAGTTTCGGGCGTCAACGTAACAGTGGAACGAAACTTTTCAATATTTCTGGACACGTAAATACACCTTGCACAGTTGAAGAAGAAATGTCAATTCCATTAAAGGAGTTGATTGAAAGACATGCTGGAGGAGTAAAAGGAGGCTGGGACAACTTGCTAGGAGTCATTCCAGGAGGTTCTTCAACTCCAGTTATTCCTAAAAGGTATTAATATTGTTACTTGCTAATTAAACAATAAAAATTATTTACAACAAGGTATAAAGGTAATTTTTGAAAGTGCTAAGAAATTTCGCCTATTTAACGGTAATGGCGCCAAAAAAAAATCAATGAAGGCTGAATGATCAAAATGTGCTTGTTATTTATTGTTTCACAATTTGTGCTGTTTAACCAAAATGGTTTTCCAATTACCTGAAGATTTAATTCCCTTAAATTGGCTTTTTGAACAGTGATTAACGTTTATATCATTTAAAGATCATTATTTAAAATTCTACTTTATTTTAATGCGTATTTAATTAGGTTATGTATCTATTTTAAAAACTACTTCCTTTCCTTAGTACACTTAATTTAAGTTAAAAAAAAGGGAGATACTAAATAAAATAGTATACAGTACCCAACCACAAGTATCGACTCCCAATAGAAAAGTCAGTAATGCAATTTTTATTCTTACTTTTTTATTTTACGATACAAACACTGCTGAAAGCAGACCCCATTAAAACGACTACAAATTAAAAAAACTACAACAATGCACATTAACTATATAATACTCGAAACATTTACCGGCCAAGCCTATTTTTATTAGGCAAACCAATCTAAATATTACTCGGTGGTTGCATTTTCTCAAATCCTTACAAATGCTTTCTTTTTGTTTACCTAGTGTGTCTTCAAGTTCTTCTCTCATGGTCTTACTTTTTTGGTAGAGTTGAGAAATGAAAAAATTTTACAACCCTAAGAAATATCCTTTCCTTTGAAAACATGTCAACATCCTTCAGTCATATCTCCCAACTCCTATTTGTTAAAATCACAAATTCTTGTAGCTGAACCTTGTACTTCCTCATTTTCTCAATCATTTGTTCAATGTGAAGATTTGACTTAAAAATACCCTACCACTTCTAAATGCACCCTGTTCTTCCCCAAATCAGTTTTTCAGTCAGTCGCTCGACGTACTTTCAACCAAAAATACTAGCAATTAGAACTTCCTGACAACACTCGCGAATAAACTAATTCCTGTAGTTCCGTACAACTTGCTTATCTCCCTTGCGCCTTAAACTTTCGGAACTTTACCCTCCATAAACTCTTGTTACGCAAATTCGCATTGTCTTGTCAACACATTCCCCTCCATCTTTAGATCATTTCGATCAGTACATTCTAAATCTATTGGGATTTACCATCTTCAACATCTATTAATCGCCTCATGCTCCAAAATACCCCTTTTTTACACTGAATCCAATAACCCACCACACAATTCACTATCACTCTATTACTGTCAGATGTTATGCCAGATATTTCAAGTATTTCCTCCCACATCCGATTCCATCAGTCACGAAAATCCATCCCATTCATTTATTTTATGAAGGATTCTGTTCCTGTAAATTCTTAACCTCTCTCACTCCTTCCAGAAAAGCTTCCTAATTCCCTTCGAGTCCCACATTTCATTCAGGCTCTTCCAAACCTGTTCCATTACTTTTTTATTTTCTTCTTCCTACGTATGGCCACGTTTGTATTCTATTTTTCACTTCTGTATCATGATTTCCATACCACATTTCTCTTGGCCATCATTGGCGTTTAACATATTCAACCCTCCTTTTTTTTTTTTTCGTTAGCTTTTATATATATTTTTGCATCACCTCTTTTCCATCACTCATATTGACATTATCATTCCTACCTATACGTCATATTGCAAAGTTACTCTCTGCGACTACTAACAAAGGCTTCCTGTATTTGTCTCCAGATTTGTTGTTTCTCTTCACATTCAACTGACTTTCATAGACTATCCAGAGCTCATAAATCTGTGTTCACCGAACTTCCTCTGCTTATTCTTCCCGCTTGGTTTCCATATCAATGGACCCCACCCCCCTAGAACTAACAATCATAAAAACAACATAAATGATTCTGATAATTCTTCGATAAATCATCGCTCACTAGGACTTAACAGTTCAATTCATCATACTTGATCGGAATCTTCAACACAAATCCAATCATAATTTTTATTTCTCAGAATTAACTCCTCCTTCAGGAGAAATTTAAGACGTATACACAAATGACTCTATCTGCCTCACAGAGAAATCAATCACCTTCCTACTGCAATTCTCATTTTCTCCCGTACAATCCCACAAGAGGCACCTAGCACTACTCTCCTGCTTTTTCTCATCTTTATCAACAGCTATAATCACAAACTCATTCAAGTCGTTCAACCACCAATCAAATGTGGAACCCACCTATCACCCCTTCAAAAGATGAATCCCAGGGAAATCACTCGCACCCTCTCATATGGACCATATGTATATGCAACAATCACACATACCTTTGATGTTCGTCAGACCCGAAATTTAACCATTAGAAATCTAGTATTCGTACAAAAAATCCACACTAGCTTTGTGTCACAAGTCACTCAGCAGAATCGTAACTTCACCCCACACAACTAGTTTCCCTCTTTTCACCTCTCTGTCACAGCAAGTAAATCGGATTTACACTTTCTAAATACAACCAACACCCCTCCTCGCCATTTATACCTCTCAACAATACAATTTCGCTCAAGACGGTTACCACCTAATACATAAGGGAAGGGAAAGACATGGTGAACTTTTTATCAACTCTGATTAGGATTTGTACTCATTATAAGCGATATACCTATTCATCTAATGTTTTATTCAGTTAGAGAAACCTTCTTTAATACCGTTTGTAATAATAATTTTTACGTTAGTTTAGCAAGGTACTTCATCAAGTGCTTTTCTGAAATCAAAAATAAATACCAATGGACTCTCCTTGTGAGTCCATCATATAGTGAAGAATGTAATCATAGTTTTACTTTGAGCTTGAATTAAATTCCCGACGTTTTTTTTTTTGAGAACTAAAACGAAATTCAATGCGTTGGTGGAATTCAACAGACTGCAATTTTATTTACCTTACCTGGAAAAAATTGCTCTTCAAAGTTCAGTAAATAGATTAGGAAAACTAGAAATAATGTAGTATAATTTATAGGGCATTTATAAATTTCAGAAAATAAAACATCTATATTACTTCTCTTTCACTTAGCGTGTGTGATGAAGCCGTGATGGATTTCGACGGTCTTGTTGCTGTTCAGACCGGTTTAGGAACAGCAGCAGTTATTGTCATGAATAAGCAGACCGACATTATAAAAGCAATTGCAAGGTTAATGGAATTTTACAAACACGAATCTTGTGGCCAGTGTACTCCATGTAGAGAAGGCGTTAGTTGGATGTACAATATACTTACGAGATTTGGTAAGTTTATGAGTCTATTCATGTTTAACAATCGGCTTTTTTTTCCTTATGTTCCCTAGGTCTAGGGTATAAACATTGATATCGATTGTCTATTAGTATGGTAGGTAGATTACAAAATTAAAATCATAGTACCGTATATTTTCCATTTAATAAGAAAAATTTAAAACATGCATTTGCATTAGTTTAGATTAAATTACATTCTAAAGAAAATAGTCTCTTAAAAAATTTGTAACTAAGCTTCAAAAAATAAAGTTTTTCAACATTATCATATTAGGATTTTGTTAATGATTTAGCCACCAACCCATTTCATATGATGACTAATGTTAGTTTTAGTCATCTGCGAGCAAAATATATTATATTATAATTTAGTAAAATTTCATCCTATGAATTAAGTTTGAATTAAGCTTAATTTACGCAAAATGTCTTTACACACATTTCATAAATGATCTTTTTTCCTTTCTTTTAAAGTTAAAGGCGATGCTAGGCCAGAAGAGATAGACGCGTTATGGGAGGTTTCGAAGCAGATTGAAGGACACACCATATGTGCTCTGGGTGATGGAGCTGCCTGGCCTGCTCAAGGGTTGATCCGTCATTTTCGTCCTATTCTGGAAGAAAGAATACAGCAATATCAGCAACAGAAAGCAGCGCAAGCATAGAATTAGTATATATAGATAAATAGTTCAATGGTAAAACGCTACATTTAGTGGTTTTAGAATGTAAATAATTTAAATATAGTTAACTATTTAAAGAAAGGAAAAAAACTTGCTTGTGGTTTTTAATGTAAATATAACTACTTTATAGTTCTTATTTAAATTAATAAAAATACTTCATATTTAGTTCACTTAATCATTCCATCTATAATGAAAATTATCTTGCTATAATCGCTTTAAATTATTGGACATGTGGAATGTTTTCTTGAACTAGCAAATGACGAAAGTATGTTTCCAGCACCAGTTCAAAATCTTCGCCACTTTCAATTCCGGCTACATAACCTTGGTAGATCAACATTTATGGGTATAAACTACTAATAGCATCAAATGTTTCTTAATCTCTGAATGGTTGTATAAATAATTCACTGTGGTAATAGTTAAACTAAATTCATGGCTAAAACCACTTTCAATTCTACCTCGGTACCGTAGAATTCTCGGGCAAGTTTCAATAAATAAAGAGTAAGTTTTAACAGCATGCACAAGTGGTTAACATTAAGTTTCCTATTACATTAAAGAAAAGATTGTAAAAATTTTATGGCAATTAAGCCTGAAGATCTGAAAGAAGATTAGCAAAAAAAAAAACTGTTAATCGGATTCTCTTCAATCGCTTCCCTAATATGAACAAAAAATTTGTTTAAATAAAGGACGAAGTAGAGGTACTTGTAACTTTAAATTGAAGCAAATGAGAGGGAATAAGAAAAAACTATATTTACGTTTTATAGACTCGTGACAGGCGTGTGACAGGATAATAGGGAAGTTCTGTGGCAAGTGCTAATATATTGCCTTGGTTGTTGCGTTCTGAATAGAACCAAAGGTATTTAAAGTGATGGTGAATCGTGTGTAAGAATAAATGGTTTAATATTAATAGTGAAGTGAGGCAGGGATGTGTTATTTCTCGTTGGCTTTGCATACTGATGGGGTAATGAAAGAATTAAAGGTGGGGGTGCATGGGAGGGAGTTAAACTGATGGAAGAGTGGAGGGTTCCTCGCTTAGTGTACGCAGATTATGTGGTTTTGTGTGACGAAACTAAGAAAGTTTGAAAGGATTGGTAGAGGGGTTTTAAAGTAAATGTACTCTTAGATAAAAGGTGAGGTAGTAAGTGAGGTTCCGCAGTGTAAAATCATGTTGGATGGTAAGCAATAAATTAGGCTATGTGTTAGATGAAAAGGGAACGGTTGATGGAAGGTGTTGTAAGTCATGAGTGAGCTAGGATTATACATGAGAGCATGTTAATACCAGTGTTAAAGTACAGTAGCGAAACTATGGTGTGAAATAATAAGAGGTATAGATAATCCTAGGGGCGTACTTGGTGTGAGAATTGATAAAATGTGGAATGAGCGTGTTAGAGAGTTGTGTTCGGTGAAGAAAGGCGTGAATCAGAGAGTATTAAGATGGCTTGGGCATACGGAAAGGAAGGATGATAGTTAGTTGGTTAAGCAGATGTATAGAGGCGAGTGTGTTGGGAATTGACCGGTTGGAAGACCTAAGAAAAAGTGGATGGAGTCCGTAAAAGCGTCTGAAGAAAAGGAATGAGAATTTAGCAGAAGCGAGAAGAATTGTGCATGATAGGGGTAAATGGTGGTTTTGTGAGAGGGGGGCATGATTGTGGGCCTGACATTGACAATATCACAATAAGGTTGACTGCGACATACCTTAGGGTATGGGGGACCTACTGTTCGACTTAGGTCATGTTCTTCCTAACTATTCTGTTTCTGAGTATGTTGCGCACCCCACCCCCAATCTGTGGGAATCCATGGAGGATAAATAAAGATGGTTTCCAATTCTATAAATGTTTAGTGGCATTGAGATAGTATAAATAAATGTTTAACGTTATAATAATAATAGATTATATTATAATATATATATATATATATATATATAATATATATATATATATATATATATATATATTATAATATATATATATAAATATATATATATATATATATATATATAATATATAATATATATATATATAATGAAATATTATAATATAATATATATATATATATAATAATATATATAATTATAGATATAGTATATATATATATATATATATATAATAATAATATATTAATATATATATATAATATATATATAATATATATATATATATAATAATAAATATATTATATATATATATATGAATAAGAAGATGAAGCATAATTTGGCAACATTTATTATTAATGGACGTTTCGGGGATATAACGTTACCCATCATCAGCAGCTGCAATTGAAATAAAATGATGATAATTTTATAACAAAAAATATAAAATAAAATGAACTAATATAAAAACTGTAGTACAATAATATTAAAATCATGTAAAATTTAAAATAAATAAATCACACGAAAAAGTACCTAAGATTGAGTTAGGTTCCATTTATAGAGAAGGCGAATTGCAAACTAAAAGTTACGAAAATTTGTTTACAGTAAAAAAAAAAAAAAAAAAAAATTACTTGGAATATATATATAAATTAATGAGTGAAGAGGGAAATAGAAGACAAATCCTTACTTAATTCGGGTTTCGATCAAAAAATGTAGAGAGACTCGAGAATCTTTCTGTCGAGTTGATCATTGGCAGGGATAGGGAACTAAATTTTTTTGTGCAATAGGGTGATTATTTTGAAAAGCATGATTGCGTATGGAGGAGTTTCTGGGTTGTGATAGGCAAACCAATTCTATAAGAAACTCCCTGGTGTTTCGAGCCTCAAGTGAAGTTGGAGGCCTGTTTGGCCCACGCAGCGACGTTGGCCAGTCCGCACATTATACCAAATATACTAATGAGACCTCATATTAGAGGAAGAGAATCTTTATGGCGGAAATTTTTTTAAATACTGTAGTTATTAATAGGAATGAAAATAAAGCGAGTAAAAGGAAAAGCATTGGATAGAGTGTGATTGAAAGTTTTCACAAGTTTTGAGTGCTAGACCGAAAAGAACGAATTTTTACATAGATAAGTTGTTTAAGACGTATGGACTTTAAAATTTAGGCGGAAAGGTTATTAAGAAAGTCGTTTACTAGGTTTGTAATAGTGTTGTGAGGAAAGAGATTGCAAAAGGCAAAATGGGACAGGTATTGTATTTCAAGGTGGAAAGACCACCATGAGGAGCATAAGTTAAAGGCACGGAAAATTTTGCATTGTAGTGAAGACAGTTTGTATTTGGAGGGGAGAAAAAATTCGACATCATAATTCGGTGAGTAGACTTTCTCGGTCATCTGGAATTTATCAAGCTGCGCCACTCTGCTCTCTACTCACAATCATGGAGGAACTCAAGGCTTCATTGTTATCCATGAAAGAGGAGATCGAACGTATAACGGAAGGAAAGGAAAAAGGAAGAACCACAAAACGAACATGTCCCCGGTGGGAAGGAAACGAAGGAGAAGACTATGGAATGTGGAAAAAACTCATAGATTTGTGGTTTCTTGCAGAAGGAAAGAAAATAGAATATCCAGCAGTAGAAATCATGTTAAGTTTAGGAGAAAGGGCATTCAAATTTGTGCTGGATATTTCTATGGAAGATCTACAATCAGTAGGAGGAAAAGAAGCAATAATTAAGCGATTGGATGAACAATATGGCAGGGAAAGGACGCAAGATAAGTTCGATAAAATAAGCAAGAATTTTAAAATACAAAGAAATAAAGGAGAAGGGATGAGAGATTTTATGGGACGATACGAAATACAGGAGAGAGAATGTCGCCTGGTCTGCGGCAGTGGGTTTCTGGTGGAAGATTTACGTTGCTGTCATGTAGTTGAAGCAGCAAACCTTACTAATGAACAGAAACAACTTACTTTATCGTATTGCGGAAAAGGAGACTGGAACTTTAAGGACTTCAAAATGGCTCTTATTACTCTATATGAGATGAATATCGGAGAGGAAAAAAAGAAAGAAGAAACTTGTTGCTGGTTTAGTGAGAAAGATCAAGAAAAAGGAGATAAAGGATTGAACTTGAAAGGAAAAAATCCTACATATCCAGATGGCGTCGTTCAAAAAATGCATTATTTGCAGATCAGCAATACCATTCGCCGTTCAATGTCCTCACAGAGTAAGGGAGTGAGATGAAAACAGAAACTCCTCAAAAGAAGGATCAGAACAAAAATATCGGGCAGAATGAAGGAGAGAAAGAGTGAGAAAAAGAAGTCTTGACTGCAGTTACGAAAAGAAGAGAAAACATCGGCCAAGATGATGATCTTAGGCCTTGATTTGACACTGGTTATAAAATAGTTATTGGGAAGATGGACTAGCTAGCGATAGTGGGGAGTTTGTCTAGCGGAGAGAAAGAAAAAAATTTTGCAGACCATGAGGAGAAGAAGGAACCTATGTATTTGGTGAGACAGAATATCATGTTTGTAAGATAATTAACATACCATGCAACATCCGTGGATATGAAGATTCTCATGAAACTGAAGTGGGTAACGAAAGTGACAAAATAAGATGCTTGTGGGAAAGGAGACGATGGAACGGATGGACATGAGAATAGACATGAGAAGAAAAGAAATAGACATAGGTGTTCTGCAACAAAAAGGAGTAAAATGTCGGGAGAATAGGAAAGGACATCTAATGATCCAACTAAGAAAAGGACTCAATAAAAATTTCGTTTGGTATCAAGAGAACACCAAAGAAGATTTGAGAAATTCTCTAAACAGGAAGAAAGCGTTAAGGAAACTTCACATACAATTTGGTCATCCTGGGATTGAAAAATTGTGGAGACTGATCCTGGACGCATTTGAAAAAGATACCTTAAAAGGAAGATGAAAGAGAAAGGACCAGGAGTCGAAGATTTACGTAATGAAAATTGTGATGTGTGCATCCGGTTTAAAAGGACTCCAGCCAGACCGATCGTTGGACTTCCGTTGGGAAGAGTGTTTAATGATGTAGTCTGTATAGATCTGGGGGAGTTAGAAGGAGAAAAATTCTTAGTGATGATCGACAGCGCAACCCGTTATTGCCAGGCAAGCTGGATAAAAAGCAAGAAACCAAAAGAAATCACAAAGAGAATTATGAAAAATGGATCAGTTTATTTGGTGCCCCAAAAGAATTGTTTAGTGACAGTGGACTGAAATTCTCCAATGAAGAAATGAAGAAAATGACTGAGAGATTTGGGATAAAACAAAAAGTTACAGCAGCAAGGAGTCCTTTTAGCAACGGTTTATGTGAAAGAATGGTAGGCCTCTTAAAGGACTCTATCCGGAAGTTGAGAGAAGAAGGGATCCATCTCGAAATGATTGATGTGGTTGGTGGCAGCAAAAAATAGCCTGTCCGATGCAAATGGGTTGCCCTTAACCATCTTGTTTTTGAGACACTGGTTACCCAAATCTTTACTAGTTGGGAGAGAAAGAAAGGTTGAACATTGAGGAAGGAGAATGAAGTTCGATGTCTGGAGAACTTGTTAGACAGCCTTCATAAACAGAGGAGAAGACACATTTAGACAAAGAATCGGAAGAACAAATAAAAGAGCACTCCGACAAAATGTGAGGAAACACCATATTGAGTTAGCAATACCGGAGAAGAGGTATATTATAAAAGAGAAGGAGAAGAGGAATGAGAGACTGCGGAGGTTTGGCAGATTGGAAAACAGTGGTCGTGAAACACGGAGGGACTATTAGAGAAATTGATAGAGTACATATCACGAGACTAGGGAGATAGCCCCACAGGGAGGATGAGGAAGAAGTAGGTGAAGAACAATCCATAGGAAACGGAAATAGATGGAGGAGGGATGGGGCCTACAAGACAATACTTAGAAGACGAATCCAGTAGTGAAGATGAAGGAGAAAATGTAGAAGAAGATCTACAGATTACAGAAGATACAGAAGAGATCCCCATGACTCCCAAGAAAAAAGAAACTTTTAAACAAGGAAAAAGGTATATATGTGAGAAAAAAGATAATGGAGAAAAAAAGAGTATTTCAAATAGTTAGTAGAGCTGGAAAAGCCACCAGTAAAAAGTATAATGAATGTTTCAACGTCATAAATGTTGAAGATGGTAGACCCCAATGGATAGATTTCAAGGAGTATAAAAATATAAAGGAGGAGGAAGAAACAAGCCAGGAAAGAGAGATAGAAGGTGGAGGGAACACAGAAGATGGAGAGGATACAGAGGGATGGTACGGTAACTTTCCAGAAGCAGAAATAGAAGAAGCAAAAGGAGAGGAATTAACTAGTTGGAAGAAAAATGACGTTTATGAGGTGGTAGAGAATAAGGGACAAAAGGCACTCTCATTAAAATGGGTAATCGGACAAAAGATAAAAAATGGAAGTAAAATATGGAAAGCTCGATTAGTGGTGAGAGGATACGAAGAAAAAGAGGGACTTTTTGCGACTGATGCCCCAACGTGTTCTGGTGAGATTATGAAATTTTGCATGACCATCATGTGTTTTTATGGATGGGAGTGTAGGACAATCGATATAAAGACGGCTTACCTTCAAGGAAAAAGAATTGAAAGAGATGTGTGGGTTAGGCCTCCTTTAGAAGACGAAACAAAAGGATGTATATGGAAACTAAGGAAAGCCGTTTACGGGTTGAAAGATGCTGCCAGAACGTGGTATGAGAGTGTGGTGACGATCCTAAAGGATTTGGGAGGTATCAGGGGTAAACTGGACCCTACGATGTTCTACTGGAGAGAAAAGGGAAACTCGCGGGATAATGTGTACCCATGTCGACGATTTTTGCTACAGAGGGTCAGAAGAGTTTTGTCGGTCAGTAATAAATAGATTAAAACATAGATTGAAAGTGGGAGGTGAAGAAGAGGGAGAATTCCGTTATATCGGAGTGGATGTGAAGGTGGATAAAGAAGGAATCCTCCTATCACAAACAGGGTATGTGAGGAACATAGAGATACCTGACAAGAAAGACTACAAAGGACACACTCGACTACAAGAAAGGGAAATGACGAAGTATAGATCCCTTATTGGAAAAATGAACTGGGCAAGCCCAAACACACTCGTCCAGATTTGGCCTACCCAGTGAGTCATATGAGCAGATATTGCAAAAATGAAACTACCAAAGACTCGAAAAACTTTATATTGAAGAAAAGTAAAAAAATGAGAATTGGGAATACGGATTCAGAAATCTCAAAGAAATTTAAAGATGTTGTCTAACGACCGCGTCTATGAGAAATTGATCGATGAAGGACCCGGGAGTCCCCAAATCGGAATATTGTAGCTGGTAGATAGTTAGAAAAAGCAGTCCCAATTTTTTGAAATCAAAAAATAGGAGAAAAGGAAAGCAAGATCTACGATGGAAGCGGAGACTCTTTGTTTAAGTCGAAGGGATGGAAGCCGTTATCCTCATCAACGCTGTGATAGGTGAATAGGGAAGGAACCACTTGCATCTGGATATGACTCTGGACTCTAAGACCTTTGGTGACGAATACATTCCACGTCAAAATGAGCAATATGAGACTTCAAATAGATATTGCATACATAAAACAGGCTCTAGAAGGGGGGTCTGATTAAAGATGTTCGATGGGTGGAAGCAAAGAAACAATTGGCAGACCCACTGACAAAGAGAGTGAAGATGGAGGTTTGAGAAAACATGTGGAGAAGGGAATTAGAAGTTGAGAGAGTGGGAGGAGAGAAAAAGATAAGTGTCGTAATATTTATAGGATGGAAAAAGGAGAAGAGAGAGAGAAGAAGGCAATCATCAAGCCAACACTAAAAGATCCGTTTTGAAGTTTCGCACCTCGTAGTGAGATTTTTTACTTGACAATAAGATATTTATCTTATTGTGCAGTTTAATTTAAAGTTATATTTTCTATATTTTAGGTGAACTTTGTTTATAAAATAAGTGTAAGACGAATGCCCTTTCTTGTGTTCTTACTAAAGTGATTAAAGGTTTAAATTTAGAACTTTGCGTGCGTATAACAAGGGACCAAACAAGTAGGATCCGGGGTTGCATGCAACAACCATAAAAGAGAACCTTCTTGTGTGGCCTCTTTCATAGACATAGACATTAAATATAAATCATTTTAATTTAACGCAAACAATCGAATAATCCCCTAAACCCCACCCGATTCGACATCCTAATTCGGTGAGTAGACTTTCTCGGTCATCTGGAATTTATCAATATATATATATATATATATTTATATATATTCTCTTATATATTATATATATATATATATATATATATATATATATATATATATATATATATATATATATATATATATATATATATATATATATATATATATATATATATATATATATATATATATATATATATAATATATATATAATATATATATATATAATATATTATATTCTATTATATTTATCTACCTCTTTTCCCAAGACTGGGTAAGGTGCTTGTCATGCATCGAAACGAAAACGCAGAAGAATATTGAATAAAAGTCGAGAAGAAAGCCCATTCTCACCGCCCCCTCTGTACCAATAATTAGTGAGAACTCGTCACTTTCAATCACACTCTATCCAATGCTTTTCCTTTTACTCGCTTTATTTTCATTTCCTATTAATACGAATAGAAGTGCAATAATTTTTCCGCCAATAAAATTCTCTTCTCTACATATGAGTCCTCATTAATATTTTGTATAAGCTTTGCGGACTTGCAACGCCAGCTGCGTGCGCCAAACAGGCCTCCAACTTTACTTAGGATCTCGAAACACCGGGGAGTTTCTTATAGAACTGGTTATGTTACCTATCACAACCACAGAAAACTCCTCCATACGCAATCATGCTTTTCAAAATAATCACCCTATTAAACAAAAATTTTTTAGTACTCTATCCCCTGCCAAAGATCAACTCGACAGAAAGATTCTTGAGTCTCTACATTTTTGAATTGAAACCCGAATTAAGTAAGGATTTGCCTTCCATCCCCCTCTTCACTCATTAATTTTTATTATAGCCGATAAGTAACTTTGTTTTGTTTTGTTTCTCACTATAAACAAATTTCGTTAACTTTAGTTTCCGATTTCGTCCATTTCTCTGTAAATGAAGTCCTAACTCAATCTTAGTTGTACTTTTTTCGGTTTGATTTAATTTAAATTTACATGTGTTCATTCATTGTATTACAGTTTTTATATTAGTTTATTTTATTTATATTTTTTGTTATAAAATTATATTATTTTATTTCAATTGCAGTGCTGATGATGGGTAACGTTATATACCCGAAACGTCCATTATAATAAATGTTGCCAAAAATTATGTTTTTTCTTTATATATATATATATATAATAGTATATATATATAAATATATATATATATATATATATATATATATATATATATAATATATATATATATATATAATATATATATATTAATATATATTATATAATATATATATATATATATATATATAGTATTATTATATATATATATATATATATTTATTATTATTATTATAACGTGAACATTTATTTATACCTACCTAAATGAAAACTAAGTATTTATAGAATAGATCACAATTTTTTTTATTTTTCCTCCCATGGATTCCCAAAGATTGGGGGTGGAGTGCGCAACATACTCTAGAAACAGTAGTTAGGTAGAACATGACCTAAGTCGAACAGTAGGTCCCCCATACCCTAAGGTATGTCGCAGTCAACCTTATTGTGATATTGTCAATGTCAGGCCCAC
>JABUQX010093382.1:47500-50115 GCA_015478945.1 Trachelipus rathkii | reverse complement strand
TATTCATATCTATCTATCTATCTATCTATCTATCTATCTATCTATCTATCCATATATCCATAATAAACCAAAAGAGGGATTATATAAATGAATTATATTATAGTGATGCTACTTATTGTAGACTATTTGAAAATGAAGTTAATCTGTTATGTATATATTATTATTTATATGTATTTCTTGTTATATGTTAGAAGAGATTACAAATTTTAAATAAGTGAAAGATTCATTTTCACAACAAAATAAACATAGACATTAAATTCAAATAATACTGAATAAACTTTATTAATCGAACGAATCTGCCACAATATTGACTGTTTGTGTGACAATTACAATATAAAATGAGGCACTTATTGTAATAAATGTAACTGCAAAGACAAGAAACACTCAGATTTATTACATTTGGCACAGATATATAAAACTTACAAAATAGCAAGTAAAAACAGATTGTAAAGGAAGAAAAATGTATACTGGAGAAGGAAATGAAATCTAAATAAAACTAGCATCAGGAAGCGAATTAAGATTCAAAGAATGGAAAGCTAATAGGAAACTAATGGGAAGAATTAATAATATGTGTATAACACGAGCTAATTTTAAGTTGCATTAAACAATAAAACTAATGGTAATCAAAACAAAAACATTTATAGTTTTAATTATAAAACCAAGACAAAGTTTTGGAATCAAATTAATAGAGAAAACAATCTCAAAAAGTTGTATCAAAAATAGATGAAGAAGATAATGAAAGAAATAAAGGGAAAAATTTCAAGTAAATCTAAGAAAGTTCTTGATGATGATTTTGCAGATCGAATATTGATAGCTGGCATAAGAATGTTTTGGACAGAAGAAGCTTATGAAATGTTCAATGCTTCAAAAATCGTGAAACAATTAATAAACAGAAACCTACACTAGGTCCTGATGGAAAACCGCTTTGGCTATATTTAAAATTTCACCACAGTATTAGATACTATTTAGCTAAGTTTATGAATGCATGCATTCAATTATATCCCTGTATATTTGCTTAGAGGGGTTAAAACTTCTTGTAAAAGATAATTATGAGACAATCGATTTATCGATTTCATTTATTTCAGTTTTCTTAGTTTTAGTTGTTTGAGTATGGACTTTTAGATATTGTAGAAAATTATATATCCTTAGACAGACAACATGGATTTAGATCAAAATATTCAATGGAAACGGCCTTATTCGCTTTAAAAGAAACATTAGCAAATTACATTAACATTGGGTCTTCGGTTTATGCTGCTGCTTTTTTTGGATTTAATAAAAGCATTTGATAAAGTAAATCATAGTCTTATTTTAAAAATTAGAATCAATATTTTCACTATCTATAATGTTTTTGTTAGTATTTATTGTAACTAATTTAGCAGGTGTTAAATTTAAGAATGGTATCTCAAATGAATGGCTTATAAGAAAATGGTGTTAGACAAGGTGAATTTTATCATGATTGTTGTTTAATATTTACATTAATGATCTTATAAAAGTTATAGTGAAAAGTAGAATAGGTACCAAAGCAGGAATCTCTATGTCGAATATAATCATGTATGCAGATGATTTGTTTTGTGTAGCTTCCATCGATAGATGACTTTCAAAAACTATTAAATATTGAGAAAATCCTTTTTGATCTATGTCTAAGTATTAATTATAAAGTGGAGTTATCAATTTTTGCAAAAAAGTAAGAGAAAGAAGATTACCTAAATTAAAAATATCTTATGGTTTTTTAAAAACTTGAATAAAATAAATATCTCTTATTTTATTTTAATGAAAATTTATAAGAAGGGCAGACATAAAAGAGCTAGGGACAAATTCTTCTTAGGAACGTTTAACATTTTATTAAGAAGATTTAATTTTGTTTAATGTAGATATATTGTTATATTTATTAAGACTATATTGTATGCCTCTTTTAGATGGAAAGAATTTTGACGATAAACAAATACTCATTCAGTTTTCAAAGAAATTGAAGTATGAATGATGATTCTAAAAAGATATAAAGTTTCTAATAGAATTAGTAGTCATCTAATATGTAATTTTAGATATGTTGTTTAATCATTTTTTAAACTACCTAAAATTATGCACTGTTATTTTTGTTGTTTAACAAAATGTTATTTACAGTAAAACTTTTTGGTAAGCAAGTAACATGGTGAAAGACATCGAGATATTCATTTATGAACACATATGGAATTATTGATTTATTTAAAAATGACCTTGATGCCTGAAATCAAGGATTAAATTGGATTCAAGCCGGAGAAGACTACCCTAAGATGAAGTATATATTGCTAAAAACCATTTTATATTAATTTTTTAACTGTTTTGTTTTACTTTTTAATTTTAATTTTATTTTACTTCTAAATGTACTATGTTTACGAATAAAGAATTAAAAACTATCTATATATCTTTCTATCTATCTATCTATCTATCTATCTATCTATCTATCTATCTATCTATCTATCTATCTATCTATCTATCTATCTATCTATCTATCTATCTATCTATATTTATCTATCTATCTATCTATTTTCATTTATTTAGGTAGCCATTCATTCATTCATCTATCCTTTCTCTAATTCATCTAGTTATCGAAATTGATCTATCTATCTATCTATCTA
>JABUQX010093382.1:12500-42500 GCA_015478945.1 Trachelipus rathkii | reverse complement strand
TTAAAATTCTTTTGTAATTTATTGTAATAATGTTAAAATTTTAACACATATATATGTATATATATATTATATATAATATATATATAATATAATATATATATATATATATTATATATATATACAAATAAAATATATATATATATATATATATATATATATATTATATATATTATATATATATATATATATATATATATATATATATATATATATATATATATATAATAATATAATATTATATATATATATTTATAATATACCAGTGGCGACTCCTGCACTCGTGCTACTCGTGCGACTCTGCTCAGCACGAGATTGGACATTATAGATAACAAACTATTTTGCAATTTCATAATGTTGCGATTAAATTTTCTTATTTTTTTGCGAGTTGGTCCAAATAAATGAAATTAATACAGAAATATAAAATATTATGCAAAATTGAAACGAAAGGGAAAGAAATAGCCGCATTAAAGAAGGCTTTAAACACATTTAAAAACAGCAATAATCCGGTGCCCAAAGAATTGGTGATTCGTACTTTGAATTTAAGTTATAAAATTATTTATAATTACTAGTTATTAAATGATAGTTTCCTCTCATTTCATACTACACACTATTGTATAACTCATTCGAATTCAATAAAACAAATAAAATTAATAAAAATATACTCAATACTTTTAAACAGTAGAAGAAAAAAGGGAATAACTTGAAGTATATTAAAGTTATCGTGGAAATGCAACAATAGAAAAACGATTCTAAATAAAGAAAAATGTTTTTAATAAAATATAGTAAAGGATTTTAATAATATATATATAGTATATATATATTATATATTATATATATATAATATATATATTATAATATATATATATAAATATATAATATATATAATAATATATATTATATATTATATTAATATATATAGTATAGAGAGAGAGAGAGAGAGGAGAGAGAGAGAGAAGAGAGAGCACGCAGTAGTAAAAATTTAGTGGAGGTCTGCCACTGGTAGTATATTTTTATTCATATATATGAATTATATATATATATATATCATATATATATAATATATATATATATATATATATATATATAGCTATATATATAATATAATATATATATTATATATAATACTATATATATATATTCTATTTATATAGTAAGGGGGCAGCTTCCAGCCAAACCATCATCCGGAAGTTGCAACGGATGTTGCAAATGTTACAAAGTAACATTTTGCAAAATTTTGTTTTATTGTGGTTTTGACGCTTGAGCGCAAATTTTTTAGGAGATTTCTTGATATCCTGGCGATCTTTTTCGAGGTGGCTACGCATTTAGCTTAGCCCAAGGCACTGAAAACTGCCACGCATTGAAAACCCAATGACCTTTTGTCCGTTGCACAGCACCCGCTCCGTGCCCTCCACGTGTTTTCGAGGTTCGAATGACCAAGTCATGCTGGCCTCTGACTAGGGAGCTGCCCCGAACTGCGAGAAGTTAGATGAGTTTTTCTTCAATCGTAAAATGCACGTCAATGACGGCGCACGTCTTCAGGAAATCGCCGTTGATTGATGATTGGCACGATCTAACATGCTGCAAGTCTTCGCTCAACTCCCGACAGTCACAGAGCTGCGTCGATTCAACGCTGCTGAAGCTGCTGGATTGACTTGGAGACTTCGTTCAGATGGCTTTGAACGTGAACTCTGGGATTTCCTATGATAAAACATAACCAAACTGTCCTGCAGTTCGGGAGCACTCCCTATCAGAGTTAAACATACTCTTTGTCATTCGAAACTTTGAAACACGGCGGGGACGGATCGATTGCGATGCAGTTCACTGGGCCTTTGAGGGCTAGCCTAAAACGCTTCGCCGACGTTTCGAAAAATCGTCGCCGATATCACAACCCCTAGATTTGACACCTCAAGCGTCAAAATCGGACTGAAAACATGTGGAAAATTTTCTTTTAACCGGTTGCAACTTCCGGATTACGGTTTGGCTGCTAGTGTACAATATACATATATTAGTATAATATAATATAATATTATATATATATTATATATTAAATATATATATTATAATATATATTATATTGATATATATATATCATATATATATTATATATATATAAATATATACTATATATTTATTTATAATATATAATATATTAAAGAAGAGAGAAGAGAGAGATGAAGAGGAGAGGAGAGAAGAGAGAGAGAGAGAGAGAGAGGAGAGAGATAGAGAGAGAGAGAGAGAGAGAGAGAGAGAGGAGAGATCCTTTGGGTAAGATCTTGCCAATGGAATAACTGGAAATTCTTACTCACGGTTTACCCTAAAGAAAGGTAAAGAGAGAAAAGCTCTTTGTACGTGCATGGCTCGAACCAAAATATTCTCTTTAAGACCAAATTTTTTTTAGCGTGAAATAATGTTAATAATATAAAAAAAACAAGGTGTATGTACAGTCATCTAATTAAGCAGCTGAACTGACCGCGTGTAAAGAGGAAAGAGATTCGTCATCGGGTTTGTGCTGTTTTAGTGATGAGTGTTGAATACGATGAAGATTGCAGATATCCATTTTTTTGTGAAAAAGTGTTAACCTCGATAGTAGTGTACACCAACCGTTTTGTGGTGTGTAAATAACACTAGTCAGACTGCTCTTCCCAATAGTCAACCATGTTACCTTTCAACAGGATTCTAGCAAAACGTCACATAAACATGTCTACTCAAGCTTGTCTAAGGACAATAGGTCCCCCATATATAATATATATATATATATACCTATATATATAATATATATGTATTAGTATATATATATATATGGATCTCTATATAAATATTAGTATTAATATATATATATATATATATATATATATATATATATATATATATTATTTACGAAGGGAGAGAGAAAGTGAAACGCAATATAGTTTGTGAAAAGATCAAACGAAATCCAGAGAGATTCTCTTATTTTGTTTTAAAAGGAGAATAAATCTATATGTTTTCTTGTTTTTTTCTCGTTTTTTTTAGAGGGAGAGAGTCTGAGAGAGGGATTAGGAGAATGCCGATGAAAGGTGATGAAAAAGGATTGTTTTTACTCATTTGTTGCAGATTTGATCAAAGTTTAATTAAGGAAAAAAAGGAATTGGAAAAAAACAGTCAGATTAATCAAACTTTTCTCGCAAAACATTAATTCAAGTCTCGATAGATGGAACCTTTTTGGATGCTACTACTACTACTACTACTACTACTACTGTAAATATTTTTCCTACTTTTAATTAGTTATTTAATGTAAAATAATATATGCATACGATTGACCTTTTTGTTTCATGATAATTTATTCTTATTTTTCTTGTTTTATACTTTCTTATTTTGTCATGTTATTTTCTTTCTCTTAAGGATATTATTATTATATTTGATATTATTATTTATGTTATATTATTTTATTTTATTTATTACTGGTATTACTTATTATTTATTTTATTATTATTATTATTATTATTATTATTATTATTATTATTATTATTATTATTATTATTATTTTGCACTGGTCAGCAACATTTTTCTGGCATAAGGTTTTCCAACTGTTTTAAGGTAATTCTGGGGTGCTGATTCCAAATATGTCATCGGTTTTTGCCTATGATATCAGGTTTTTGGGATACATATTTCAGTTTCAAAAAAACAGCAAATTTATTATCAATTTTTGAGGAGCTGAACAAACCTACAGACAAGAATAAGGTAAGATACAATATACAATAATAATAAAAAATACTTTTAATGATCCGTAGCACAAAGTTGTGATAGGGAATGCATCTAAATGTGAGTGTATGCCTATTACCATTTTAGAATTGACATACGAAATTAAGGAAAATATGTACAAAAATGTAAATTGACAATTTTGACGTTACATTTGCATAAAAGACCTCTTCTTTGACGATCTCCAACGTACAGGTTTTAGAATGTCTCTCATCAAGGACCAGCAGTAATTTGCCATCATGTTTGTGTCCCTTCGGCCTTGGTAGCGTTCTTCCATACCTTTAATGTCCTGTTGAAAGAGTGCACCTTGCTCTTCGCTCACGTGACAAAAGTTCTCATGAAAGTCGTTAGTGTGACTATGTAAGTAGTGAACTTTGATACTTATTCTACACCCAAGTGCTTGGAAACTCGAGACCAGCTCCTCCATAATCTCTTGGTAGTTCTCCGTTTCCCTCATCCCAAGGAAATTCCGTACCACATCAGAGAATGCATTTCCAAGCTCTAGCCGCTCTGCAGTGCTCTTATTGTAACAAAGTGTGAGATCCCTCATGAGTTTTTATTTGAATGCCATCAAGATATCCTTGCCATTTTCTTTACGGCACTTGAGAATGGAAAGCATTGAAAAAACTATAGGTCTGAAGCAGTCTCCAATTTGGCAAGAACTTGACGAATTGCTTCATAACCCAAGTTTTTATTGTGCAGTGGGGAAATACAATTTTATTCCTTATCAACAGCCCTTAAAAGATTGTTGTTTTTTGGCGTCAAACTGATTCTTGGTGGCCATGTCTTTGTCACCCAGTGTTCTAGATGCTTAGCCCTTACTATTCCAGTACACAGAAACAAGGGTTATTTTGTGTAACGCTCTTTCTGTTCCACCAGAAAATTAATCATTTGCAAAGTCCTCACAAACTTAACCATTCCATGAAGCGTGGATTGCCAATGTCATCCAGAATTTTCTTGCATGGATGAAAACATGCTCTTCCTTAATTTATAGAGATTTGTCCTATTGGAATTGCACCATAGTATTTATTTTTGCTGTTGCTATAACACACATTTCAAAACTTCTGTTACTCACTGGTCAATAAAATGTCTCTATCCACTTGAATCATATGAGAGCAGTCCCATATTGAGAAATCCCTTCAACATGATTACAATAACAAGTTAACCATCTGAATGATTGTACTTTCGCAGTGCTTCTTCTCTGTTACGATAAAGGAGGACACTAGTGTCATTCCGAGTATTTGGTTTCCTTTCAGCCTGCAAGCCAACAATCAAGCAGAGCTGCTTTTGGCAAAAAATACAAATCTCTTACCAAATCATTCAATTCAGGCTGACTAAACATAGCACTTGATCAGAATCTGCACAGATGGCGTGCAGTTTCGGTCAGGGAGCATCATCTCATCACTGTAGATGATGGCGGTAAACTGCATATTTTATCAACACAATTTCCGGTATTTCTCAGAAAACAGAGCAATGTATTGGGCCGCACAACGTTCAACTAGTCGGTCAGACAGATGGGATTATGTTTTGGTATTGTAAAGTTGGTGTTTTTTGGTCTTATTGAAAACCTTTTACTTTGTGGTCTTCCAAAAACATTGGCACACCAAATCTCAGTTTAACATTCTTTTCTTTAGACCATGATTGCAAAGTTTCAATATACGTTTGCACACTTTGGTGAGAAAGCCCAATATATGTCTTTGGCCTCAACTCCCTACTTTAGAAAGTAGCAAAAACACCCTATTGAAAAAGGTATTAATGTTGCACGTTGATCCTTTAAAGGGAAGCCCGCAACAGATTGTAGTCAGAAAATATCTGATGTCATTACGACATTCCTTCTTTCGGATGATTGTTAGGGCCTTTGTTAGATCACAACCTGAAAAAGAAAAATAATTATATAAATTGTGATATGCCACATAAATGTTGTACACTATTTAATACGTTAGTGTAAAATTGTAAAGTACATTAAAATGTCCAAATACATTACCATATTTTTCACTAAAGCAGCCAGTGGACTGCAACATACTGCAATCATCAGTGACAAAATTTTAGTTTTGGTAACATCTATGCAAATGGGGATTTACAATTGCAAGAAACTGGAATGTGACACTGAAATCTGAGATCAGATGGGAATTAGCACTCTCGAATTTGTTATAAAAAGATTTTTTTTTTTTTTTTTTTTTTTTTGTAGATCAGTGTAACTTTAATAATAATATTAATTATAATATAATAATAATATAATAATAATAATAATACATAATAATATACATAATAATAATAATAATAATAATAATATAAATAATAATAATAATTAATAGATAATCAATCAATAATAATAATAGATAATTAACAGATAATATAGTATATAATAATATGAATAATAATAATAACATTAATTAATAATAATATAGTAATCAAATTAAATAATAATAATAATAATAATTAATATAATAATAATAATAATGCATATTTCAGAATACACTTCTTTACCTTCTTAAGAATAAACAGAAAATAACTGTAAGGAGCTTAAAATTGTTTAATACAAGCAATGTAATAGGAAAATGGGAGTTGTGGCATGGAAGGTGCATCGGCGATATTGTCCGGCAAATCTTATTAATAATCAGTAAACAAAGGTTAAAAAGTATGTAAGCATCAATAGGGGTCTAATATGACCTCCCACCAACTCCGACCACCACAATAAATCTAACTTTCATTCTGAAGCGGAAATTTAAAGATTATTCGAAATCAAGTCGTTACTTCCCTCTACACTACATAATTGAAAAGAATTGAAAGTATTTGAAAGGAATATTATATAGACTAAATCAAAGTTAAATCATTAACAACTACAGAAGAAGAATATAAATTATTTATATTTATAGAAGTTGCACATGCACATTGCACATGTGTCAATTAATAGATTAACAATTAAGTGCCCTTAAAGATTAAAGAACAAGCAAGAAGACCCCCATTCAAAAACATATAGAGAGAATTAGCTTGATATTTTTTTAAAAAATTGAGACAAGACAGAGGCAAGAAGAAAAGGATTAAATGTTTAAGAAAGAAGAAGTTTAACTCGCAGAAACGACGGGAGAGAAGATGGATACAGTTACATTGTTGGACCAGTAAATCAGATTACACTAAATTAACGATTAAAAATAATCCCGATGGAAATAGCTAACGCACTGGAAAACTAAGTAAAAATGTTAGAAAAATATTAAAAACTAAGCAAAGAATACTCCAAAAAATAAGTCGCAACTCGTAATCATATGATTAAAAATATTGTAAAATGTAGCTCAGTATGGGAGGGGATGTTTTCGTTTTAATGGTTAAAAAATTCTAATTTTTTTATAAAAAAAAAAAAAAAAAAAAAAAAAGAAGAAAAAAAAAAAAAAAAAAAAAAAAAAAAAAAAAAAAAAAATTAAATTGGACTTATGAATTTTGTGTAAATTTAATAATAAACGCTAAACGAATAGATTAATTTAGTCACTACCTTTATTCGATAGATTACTCTGGAGTTTTATGATTTTAGATTGATAAGTTATTCAGCGAGTTTAATGTACAAGACACACGCTCATGTTTTGTGCTGACTCTCAAAAAGCATGCCCTTGAAGGCACCTAATTATTTACTGTAATACAGCCTTTTTATGCCTTTTAATAATATCAAAACATTTTTTTCCACTAAATTAACCTTCAATAATACGTGTGTCTCAGAGGAAACCGTGGCAACTTTCAGAGTGTGAGTTGAGAGTTATCGACTTATCTATTATTCACTTTTTGTGTTAAGATACTTTAGTAGAGTTTTTCGTTGCTCCTCTCTCTATCGAACGTTGTATATGTTATCTCACGTTTATTAAATGTGAATCTTAAGTTTTCAATTTAGTTAGAAAATGTGATAATAGCATATTTTCTCCTAATGAGGTTACGAAGAATATATTACTATAATAAGACATTGTCCTCTAATAAGCATTGTTTGCATTCGCAGAATATTTTAATTGATATATGATTTATTTTAAAATTTGTTTTAATAAATGTAAGAGAGGAAAAAAATAGTTTGGAGGAGTATGTTGTTCTAGTTCTCAATATAAGAAACGATTTTTGTAGATATAACTTATTGTAAATATAGACCTCTTACAGATTGTGTTAACGAGAATTAATAGTACTATAATATAAGAATAAAACTTTATTATACGTAACACATATTAATAATTATTAATATTATATATATATATATATAATATATTATTATTATATTATTATTTAATTATATATATAACTCATTATATATATAATATATATATATATATATATACTATATATATATATAAATATATATATATATTAATATATATATATATATATAATATATAATATAATTATATAAATATATAATATATTTATATATATATATATTATATATATATATATGTATTATATATATATATATATATATATATAATATATTATATATATATATATATTATATAATTATATATAAATATATTATATATATATATATATATATATATATATATATATATATATTATATATATATTAAAGTAATATAAATATATTAAACTTTTACCTCTGAATATACTTTTAACTATGGTGGAATAAGTAATTGTATGTTAGATAAAGGAGTTAATTTAAATTATATAAATTAAATTAATTAATATTATAAATAATAATAAATTATGACTTACTAGATAGTTATGTTTATAAGCGTTATTCTTCATATTATACTATACAGCCTCTTATAGAGATAAACCCAATCGTCACTGACTTTTCAAACTCTTCATCTTCCTCCTTCTTTCTTCTGCACTGTTGACTGCTACCACGTCAAATAAGCATAATAACATTAAGTCCTAAGCTAAACACTCGTCGTTAGTGCTCTTTAAAAGTTGTTCTTTTCAATATAAAGATTATTGAATTATCTCCTAAGGAATGATATTTGGAAGCATCTCATTATTCTCTTTATCAATTTTTCATATCTTAATTTGTGAAGAAGATTAGTTAAAACCTGATCATTTGGCGCCCTCCCACATGGAGATCTCCCTTCTCTTCTCTCTCACTCCTAAACTTTTGCACTTCATTATTTCGGTGAATCTTTGTTGTGCTGATTGATATATTGAAAGAATTTGACAGAGTCAGGTACAAAGTTTGATTTCAAAATTTCTCCCGCTTGGAACAATGCAAAACAAATGTCAAAACAAGTGTTTTGGACGAACATCAAAAAAATATCACAAAAAATTTTCAATCATCACAAGATATTATGTATAATAATGCAGCTTACTCAATTTATCTTCTAATAAGAAATGAAAATATAAAAATATGTTGTTACATTATTATCATTTATCAAAGTGATCTTTGGGACAGTTTTTGTAGTGTATCTAAAACTATCTATCCTTATCTCTGTAAATTTATTTTTGATTTCCTTTCCAGTCGTTCCATAAAAAAGCATTTGTAGATTCCGACGTTCAAAATTTAAATAAATTTTCAGTGATTTTCCTAGCACCAACTCTTATTTTTCCTGTCTTTAGTAGTTTATTCCCATTTATGCAGATCACTTTACTCTTCCAATCAAACGCATACAGCTGAGTCTAGTAGGGTGACCTTGGAGTAACTGAAATATGATCGTTTTCATATTTCTAACAGGGGTAGTGTAAACGGGGCTATTTGGAATGATTAAAAAACTCAATTTGTTCATCTATCTTCACAACCTAATCTTCTATGCGACAATAATATCTTTGTCGAAAATACAGTATCCTAGCCTTCGTCTTTCTTTAATGTTCTTGGTAATACTTTTGCTTGTTATCTTTTTGGAAGAATTTCATCGTTTCCCTTGCTAATAATCTACTATGTTGATGCTTGCTTTCTGTCGGGCCGCTATTCATCCTTCTATGGAATTTGCATCGAATATCTGAGGTTTCTTCATTCCAACATATCTTCTCTTGGAGAGACAAGAGCTTTTCGCTTCATAAACTCTCCTGGTCTCACCTGCACTCCTCAAATTCTTTCCTTCTGTTTAATTGTTGCTTCGCTTTTTTTATGCTACCGCAATTACAATGAACAGTGCCCTTCTTGGAAACTCTTCTAATGGCAATCTAATCTACCTTTAGAAGAAGATATGCAAACTCTTCTTACAACATAATTTCATCTTTTCTCTATTTAGCATTTAGACCCTAGATTTGACCGATATGCTCACTCCCACATGGATTCAACCGGTAGAATCCTGAACACCTTTTCTTCTTCTATTTTTCTCACATCATTTGACTTGAACAATTCCAAACTTCTTGTATCTGGTCCATATCGGCCGGATCTTAAATAACCCTCTGCAATTTCAAATTATATATATTAAATATATATATATATATAATATAATATATATTATATTATATATATAATATATATATATTATATAATATAAAATATATATATATAATATATTATACATATATATATATATATATATATATATATAACCTATATATATATATAATATAATAATTATATATATATATATATATATTATATTATATATATATATATATATATTATATATATATATATATATATATATTATATATTAAAATATATATTTATATATGTAATATAATTATATTTATATTAATATTATTTATTATATTATATATATACTTTATTGTTTATATTATATATATATATTATTTATGATCATATATATATTTACTTAAATATTATTTTATACATATATTAATATTAGTATATAGGCTTACTATATATATATATGATATATATATCATATATTATATATATATATTATATTATACTATACTATATATATATATACTATACTCTTATATACATTATATATAACAGTATATATATATTATTTATATATCATATAGTTATATATATATTATTATACATATATATTCGAAAATTAAAATATCCAGTATCTGTTTTCTTTAGTGTTCCTGTTGCACATAAGCGGGATTTGGGGCAAATTAATATAACAAAATATCTTTTAAATCACATAGATTATGATAACCTGTGATCTTGAATTTAATTTTTATTTCGTAAAAACACATCACTTTCAGCGATCTGAGTAACAGACCTCTAATCTTCTTCCTCATTGCTTATTCTCATTCTTGAACATTTATAAACTTACAGTTCAAGCTCTTTTTACTCTAATCGTTATTTCCTCCAATATTTTAACTCATTTGTTATTCATACGTATCCATAAAATATATAAATATAGCTTTTTATGTATAAACTTTGTAATACAAACAAAACGTTGTTTCAGGTAACGTGGTATATGGCGATAGGTGAGCGACTCACGTTGTTATTGAGAAGATACCTGTTTTCAAGCTCCTCCTCATATGGGGAACCAAAGACAGAAAAAAAAAATGATAAATAAGACTCTATGGAGACGAACGTTTTAAATAAATAAGGAAAATATAATTCTATTAATATCTTTATCCATCTCAATCACCATCATAAATAAAAATAAGTAAGAAAAAAATTAACTCCAATATTTTCGTCATGAATTAAACATATTTTAGATATCAATCCTTATGTAGAATTGAGCATCCTCTTGATATTTTGAATAATTTCTCATAAAATATAAAGTTCACCTTAGTGAAATATTAGAAACGTTTCTGTTCAACTACTCAAAATATTTTATTTATATTTACATGTACTTAATTTATATTATATCAAATAAATATAATAAATAATTAATAATAATAATTAATCACATATATTTGAATAATAAATTATATACATCTTATTACATAAATACTAATGCATCTACTTATATGTAAATAAATATATAATGGCGTATTTTTAATTTTGATAAATAATTATAGTTTTAATTAATAATAATAATCTTTAACTCAAATAATAATATAATAATTAATAATTAATGTATTTATAATTTTAGACAGATAAATCACTAACTATAAAAATAATAACATTAACTAATAATAATTATAATAATAATATTATTCATTAAACAAGTAATTTGAATGAATATAATGATGAGCTATAACAAAATAGTTATTAACAAAAACAATAACACATTAATCTTTAAATCATTTATAAAATAATCAAAAAAAATACATATTTAATAAATATATCTCATTAATATATATATATTATTATAATCATATAAGTATGAATAATATCATCTCATAGAGAATTAATTAAGAAATGTAAGAATAAATTTTAATGAAAAATAAAATTAATTATAGTAAATTATCATACTCTATCTTTCCTGTTTATGCAGTTTCCTTTTATTCTTTTTTTTATCTTCTTTTAATCTATTCATACACATATCTATTATAATCTATCTATCATCTATCTATCTATCTCTAAAAATAGTATATACTATCTATCTATCTTAATCTATCTATATTAATCTATCTCTAATATTATATCTATCATTGCTATCTATCATGATATCAATCTAATTTTATTCTATCTATCTATCTATCATTCTATCTATCTCTCAAAAATGACCCTCATACTTCTCACTCTATTTTATCTATTATCTACCATATCTCATCTATCTATTCATTACTCTCTTATTCATAACGAATATCTTCTGATCATATTATCTAGCTAATCATACTCATATCATACATCACTATCTTATCATTTTTTATCATCTATCTATCTATTCTATCTATTTAATATACATCTCGATATATCTATCTATCATATCTATCATATCTATCTATGATATATTCAATTTCACATATATCTAATCTATCTATCTATCTGTTTATCATAATTTTACTAATCCAATTCTTAATCTATACATATATAAATATCGTTTATCTATCTAATCTATCGTGTCTATCTATCTTACATAATACTATACTAAGTCTTAATCTAATCTATCTATCTCATATTCTATCTATCCTCGTTCGCTTATCTATCTCTAATTCTTAACATAGTACAGGACAATACGCATTAATAAAGAAGAAGAAAAACGTTGAAAGATTGCAAAGAGCATATAAAGTTCTATAATTCTGAAATTTTTTCTTAATCGTTATGTCAATAAAATTTACATAACACGAAAAGAATAGTTATCGAAGATAGTAACTTTGATAAAAAATTTTAAGTCATAGATAGAATATATCTTTGGTGCATTTGTAAAGTAGATCTATAATTGCTGTGTTTTTGCTCGCGTGTCTTTTTTAATATTTTAATTTCACTATTTTCATGGTTTTTATTCTCAACTTATGAATGCTCTTTTATAATAAATTTACTTTAATTCACATATTTCTTTAATTCCATCATCAGCTCTAAGTAAGTAATTAATTATAAATAAATAAAAATATATGTAAAAATAATAGTAAATTAGGTCAAGCTAGTTGAAAGAATATAATAATTACAAGTAGAATGAATGAAATGAGAAGATAAATTTAAATTTAAAAAATTATATTAAATGATTTTAAAAAAGATGAAGAAAAGGTTTGGAAGTGAAGAGAAAAGAGTAAATTGATAAAAAAGAAAAAAAGAGAAATTGATTGGTGTAGTGGTAGATAAAGTGAAGGAGGCGGGATATAAGTGTTAATTAAAAAAGAAAATGTAAAGTTTCATAAAATAACTAAATAAATTAAATAATAAGACATATTAAAAATATTTAATGTTAATCTAAAAAAGAAAATAAATTTAGAAAAAAAGATAATGCATATTAATATCGAAAGAACTACTGAGAAAATGAAAGATTGTAATAAAAAACGAAGCTAAGTGTGATTTTAGAAGGACTAACTCGAGAAATAGCTGAAATAAAATTAAATGATGTGAAGGGATAATTGAATAAAGAATGAACGTCCTATATACGAAAAATAAGTTATAAATAAATAAATATTTTGATGAAAAAAGAAATAAATAAAGAAAGTTTCACTATTCCAAAACTATTTTATCAAGGCGAAGACTCGACCTCGTGACGAAAATAATATAAAAAAACAACTCATTCTCATATAGTAACCCACGATTTTATAAAAGATTTTAGATTCTCATCTCAGCACATATAAGTCTTTGAACATAACAATTTCACTTTTTTTACACTCGATAGTCATATACGGTATAAAATAGTGAAATTTTGAAACCCTAAATAAGACAGAGATCTCCATTCGTTGATCTGAATTTATGAGTTGCGAAAAATAACCTCAATAAAAATAAATAAATTGGGTCAAATAATAAAGCTTAAATAATATGTTTTATTTTTCTAATTTAAAAAGGAAAATTTTAGACTCTATATTTAAGGAGTATAGGTTTTAAAAAGTTGAGTCTTACGTCTTTTCAGGTACAAAATCAAGTAGACTACTAGTTTGTTCCTCAATAATATATAAACTAGATAATATATTACTTATTTGCTTAATTACTTTTCCAAATACCTACGATTACTAATATATTTACAATATTATTAATATATATATATATATAAAGATAGTATACTATATATATTTCCGTACATAGTGTGTGAGTGTGGGTAGATTTATTATCCTTTTTATGATTAATTTTATAATAATAAAGTAATTAATATGAAGTTTGTTGTAGTATAATATTGTTATAGTATATCTGACAACAAGTCACAAAATCCAGAATGTGTAAGTTCAAACGCTGTGCCCGCTATATTAACTGTAGAGACAGTAAAGAATCTTCGAAATTTGAAAACGATAGTTTGTAAAAAAATAGTGTGTGTTATGATTCTTTAAAGAGAAAAAAAATACTCTTTATTTCTTTATATAATTTAATTTAAATACTGTGAAAAAATTATCATATACTAAACGTGTTTTTTAGTCATATATGTACTCTACTGTAGTGGAAATAATTAAGCAAAGTAGATTAACGAATTTAGATTAAACTTTAGATTAAGATTTATAAATTTTATATTGTTTATTATTATTATTCATTATTATGTATATTATTATTATTCTTATTATTTAATATATTATATATTTTTATAGAATTATTTATATATATTCTTATTATTATCTTATTGAATATAATTATAATATTATTTTATTTATGTAAAAAATTTGTATTTTTTTATAAACAGCAATGGATATATTGTTATATTGGCCATTTTTTAGGGTAATGCTAGATGCACGTTATTGCTATTATGTAATTTTATTATTATTATCTCAAAGTTCATATTATATTATTATCATTTCTTATTAATTCATTTCTTATTTTTTATTTTTTATTCATTTGTTACTTTTTATTTTAATTGTAAATAAATGTTAATTATTATTAATTATTATTATAAGTATATTATTTATTGCGATATTCATTATGTATTATTATTATTATTGAATTATTATTATTGGTTATTATAGTTATTCTCATTTGATTATTTTGAGTATTTTATTATTGTAGTTATAATTGATATTTATGTAATTTATTATATTTATTCAATTATATAATTATTATAGTATTATTAATTATTTATATTGTAATATTATTGTATTCATTATTATTATAATTTGTGTATTATTGTAATTATTATTTTATTATCTCTGTTATTAATTATTTATTATTCTTTATTATATTTTTACGTGAATCTAATTTCATTATATAATATAATTTATATTATGTAAAATTCAATATAATTATTTATATTATATTTTAATTATTATTATATTATTCTAGTGTATTATCCTTATATATATAATTTTCAATTAATATATTACTTTAGGCACAATAAATTAAGAGTGAATATAATAAATATATAACTTAATAATAGTGAATTAATTTATATAATTTAATAATAATAATAATACATTATCAATATATAATTATATATTAAGTAATAATAAAATAATAATTAAATAAATAATAAATGAAATAAATGATAAAATAATTAGATTTTCTTGACAATTTTTGACAATAAATTATTGTTCTAAATTGATTATTTTTTTATCACTAACTATCAAAAATATAAAATAAATAAATAATAATAATAAATATAATAAGCAAATTAATATACTATACTTGTAGTAAATGAATAGCTGAGTAATACACACACAGGAGAGTTAAATAAAATAATATAAGTATAGAATAGCGAAACAGAATGGAAAATCATAGAGACTAATTTCAGCAAAATTTATAAATCACAAATAGATTTAAACAATTTATGAAGAAAGGATCTAAAATGACTCCACTGCAAATATCCAATCCTCGCGAGCAACAACCACAAATAAAATAACTTACTCTCGATGAGGAAATGAGAGATCTATCTGAAATTTTCTCAATGAGCTACTCCGCTACTTAAAATCATATAAGAATACTAAATAAATCAAAAGAAGAATATTGATTTTAAAAGTATATCATTATGACCACTCACAAGAAAATATATGTTATTTTAGAGATTTTCTTCAGAAACTAGGGAAACTATTAAAAGTCTAAGTAAGAGATAAGGATAATATTTTCTAATAAGTAATACACACGAAGTAGAAATTATAATCAGATTGACCAGTAATCAGATAAACGTAAAAATTAACTCGATTAAATAATTATTTTAATTTAAGGTATTGGAACAATTATCACTAAACTAACTTTTATATACTCTAACCCGCAAGATAACATACAAAACAGCAAACTCTCAATACTAGCGAAAAATGTAATCATTTACTTGTAAGATTACATTATAGGCCTTAAAGGTGCTATATAATTTGCTTTTTTTTATTTGTAATAATAATATTAAAATAGATTTAAATTTTATCCACTTTACTGAAAGTCCCACGACATTTTAATAGATTAATTTAATAAGTTGGCAAAAGTTATTTCTGAGGATAAATTTTCTCAAATTGATTTTGAGGATTCTAGTGTCCTCAAAGTTGTGGACTGCGGTTTACAGATTTTGCATTTTTAAGTTTTTAGGTTAATATTTGAACTACGTGTAAATTTTATAATTTATATTTTTTAAACAATTTTTACTTTGTCTTATAAATAAAATATTCCATTAAATAATTTACTTTCTATTTAAGAAATTTTAAGTTATAAAATTTTAACATAAAAGTAATGAAATTTCATATTAATAAAGATATTATATTTTATGACCTCTTTGGAAAATTATATTTATCAACAATGATTTGCATTTAAATAAATTCAAACCTTAAAATGTGTTGATTTTGCATATTGGTGGTTAAATTCAAATAACTCATTTGAAAAATTGTGTGAATAATAGAAAATAATTTAGATTTTCGACATTTATTATTAAAATTATTATTTTATTATTGTATATAAAGAGTTGAAAATTTTATGCATATTATATATATATTAATTATAATATATTATGATCAAATAATAATAGGAATAATATAATATATAATTACATATATATACGATGATTTTAATCTATTTAATTTTATTTTATAAAATTGTAAATCTTTTAATATAAGTTTATTTGATTTGATTATGATCTTTCAAAAAAAATAAATAACATATGTCTGTTAAAGTTTCTTATCTCTATGATATATAGGTATCTAATGATGCAAAATAATATATATATATATATATATAATAGTATATATAGTAGGTATATTAATAATACTCTCTCAAGTGCGCAAACTCCTGATATCTTCTTTCGTGCTCAAGAGCACACCGTGAGTATATACATTATTTAGAAAAACGCTCTCCTATTTCTCTGCAAATTCATAACTGTTCTCTGACATAAATATTTCTTATTATATATTTGAGAGATGAGTCACAATAAAGTGAATTTAATTAGAATATAATGTCTCAAATGGTACGGAATAAAAGGTGTGTATCAAAATGTATTAGAATTAACGATTATATAACACCTATATAGTGAGCTACTAATCTATGCCAAGCACGTTGCCGAAATATACGTATAATATGTTAATAAGTATATAGACTGTACAAATTGTTTATTCAACAATATCAGGTATAGTGTTTATAATGATATGTTTAGATACTATGCACTTAATAATTACCTCATAATTTTTCATTTCTAATAAATCCATGCTAATCTTTAAATCAGAAAACCAAATTTCTTAATCCAAATAGCGAATTCTTACTTACTACAACATAAGCTTACTTCTGAATTTTATTTATTGTATATATTAATTAAAATATACTCTTGATTTTTTTTATTATAGTTATTCGTGGTTATTTTCAATATAGAATAGTGATTTAATTGAAGAGTAATAATGTTTTTATGGGCGGTAAGTTCCCAGAGTATTATAACATATATAAAGTATGTTTAGTACAATAAATCATTTGTTTATATAATTATATTCTATACTCATCCCTTATCATTATCCCTCTTTTGATTTATCTATCCTTCTCTCTATATATTATGACATAATATACCTATATTCTAACTTTTAATAATTTTATAAAGTTATCTGTTGTTAGATCATCTATATATATATATTATAATAGCTGTTACAGATACTATCTATGTTTATATTATTAAACCTTGATGACTTAGTGCAGTGTTCTACTCGAGACTCTCTATAATTGTGTCAAGGTTCCTATCTCAGATAGAGTGCGGGCGCTTACTCTCGCAGCAATAGACCGTAATCCGGACTTAACTCTCCACATACTATGGTATTCGATCGTAAATGTTTAACTAAAAGTAAAGCATTATGCACATTTGGTGTTTACGGCTTCTTATTTCATCGCCATCGCTTCATTATCCACCCAACAATTTCGGATTTTCTGGTAATATCGAACTTTCGGTTGGTTTGATGAGATGGACTACTGACATTAACCTAAAAATTATCAGGCTCTTTAGACTCCTCCGTATATCGACCTGAATCATGTAACCTAGTCCTTCTGTCACTCTCCAATTGATCTCTACCTCACTCCTAGATTGATTAGGGTTGATAGATTTGAGAGAGAGATCGAGCGTTTGATGCCTTTCACTGAGATTGAGCTCGTGTATTTGAGTGGCGGATAAAGCGATAAATAAGAAATGAACATTAGTTGTCCTCTCGGGTAAACGCCGTTCTCGATAGAACACTCGTTAAATCAGACTTCTTAGTGAACTCACTCCTATACTTTGCATTCGACAATCAACAGGTGGAATGAAACTTTCCATCTAGACGAACCGATAGATATCAGATAGATTTGTGCAAAATTTTACTTATACTTTTGTGATCTTTCCTTAGAATAATTGATAACATATTTATAGGTACAACATTCCTTCAGTTGCACAACTTTCTCGTGATTAATCATGGAATTGTGGACTCTTGCTTGTGAAAGCTCCCGCCACAAATATATACTTTATTTCTGTTAAGAGAATATTATTTTTACTTATCTTTCCTTTGTATATATAAGTGTATAACACATTATGAGTACGTAACTTTAAAACATGCAAGTGTGAAACATAGCTCAAATTATGTATAAACATTCCAATTATAGGTGATATGTTATTATATTTTTTCTTATCTCATAAAGTTACGTATAACCTCACCTCACTTCATAAACTAACTATATTATGCTAAATACCTTTTATTGAAACTACCTTATGATTGGTCATACTATAATTATTAGTTATTTGACCTACGTCTCTCTTGATTTGAGATATATTTCATGATAATTATATTATAATCCGCTCTCCTTCAGTTTGCTCTGATCCCACAGAGATAATCTTAAATATATAATTTCAAGTTATACCTTTTTCAGCTTAAAGTTTTTAAATTTATATTTTCGTATAAATATATTAATGTTTTATTTATGTATTTATAATAATATTTATTTTAGTTTATATATAATTTAATATTTATTATGTATATTATATTAAGGTATTGATTAAAACAGATGGATTTATTTTGTATTTAGTAAGAAAAGTTATGATTAAAACAATTTATTAATAAATTGATAAAATCATCAATATATACGATTCCGCCAAATTGCTTATGTAGTCATGAGCATTAGTACTATCTATTATAGTAATGTTAACCAGTAAAATCGTTATTTAAATAGCGGCTATTCTTCTCTTTTGTATTTTTCTCGCATTATTTTCTGCACTCATTCTGGTTTAAGATTGTATTATTATTAATTAATGATTTCTATTTTATATATTTTGGCTGGTTTAAATATTATCAGTTCAAAAATCTAGGTCTGCCAAAAATTTAATTTTATAATAATTTTCGTTTGATTATAACATATGTAATCGAAGATTTGCCGCAAAATATTTGAGATAACCATATACAAACCATAGTCTTAATGTCAACTCGTGCTAGCACGAATATAATGATTTATATTAGAGCATTAGGGAGTAGCAGAGAAGTTGACCTCCTCATCACAGATATTAAAATAGATAAAATGTGAATGATATTTTTAATTAATTTATATTATTTATATATTTAATTTATAATGCATATTATTTTTTCTCGCTGACCTTCAACTGAATTAGATATATAACTAAATTTTCTCATCTTGTCTGATTTTTGTTTTTTATTTAAACCTATATTAAATTTATTTATATAATAATCAAATATTTGTATTTTTATATATTAATTTTGGTTATATTAATGCATGGTAGAAAACACTACTTGTCTGCGGGGAGCTCTCTTACCAACTAACATTTCTTCTTCGATAAATGAGTTATTTGATGGATATATATCTCGGTTATATAATTTATTAATATCAGTTATTAATAGCGTCGAACATTGTTCATATATAAAGTAGGGAAGAGTTCTCTATTTATGTTATCAATATATGGACGTCATTTTAATTTTTATTACAAATAAATGACAAAAGAATTTTCAAAATATGCGAAAAAATTCTCAAATATTTTCTCTTTTCATAATTTATTAACAAATTTAAAATTAATAAATAGATAAAAAAAATTACTGCGAAATTCTCAAACTTAACTTCACCCTTTTGTGTAAAATATTTCTGTGAATTCATTATGGAGAAAAATATATTACAATATTTCTTAATACCCTTAAACTACAACTGTTGTGTGGAAGATTTCATTAATGGAACATAAAACACACACACTTTATTTAAAAAATTGATAATGATAAGTCGGCAACTCTAAAGAGCGAATAGTTGCCATATGTTTCCTGAGAAGATATTATGAAGGTTTTATTTAGTGGTCTGAACGTTTGATTATAGAAGGTCAAAAATAGGTTGTATTACAGTAAAATTAGGCCTTAAGGCATTTATTTTGACGTCAGCTAAAAACATGAGCGTGTGACTATATATAAATCGCAGAATAACTTATAATTAAATCATAAAATCAGAGTAATTTCAGTAAAGGTAGTGATAAAATTAATCTATTTTAACATTTATTATTACATAAAAAAAAAGAATTAATAGCACCTTAAGGCCTATAAATAACTCTTACAAGTACATGATTACATTTTTCATATTATATTGACTTTTTTGTATCTTGCGTATAGTTATAAAGTTAGGTTTATTATAGTTCCAATACCTATTTCACTGGATTATTTTATCGTTAATTTTAAGTTTATTCTGATTTACGTGGTCAAATTCTGTAATTTCTCTTCGTGTGTTTCTGAATTAGAATTTTCTTTCTAAAAATTAATTTCTACTCCAAGAAGACACACGAAATAACATTTCTTCTCTGTAGTTGTTAATGATACTTTTAAATATTCTTTGATTATATTTCTTATAGAGTTTAGAGGGGAGTAACCTTTGAAATTTCAAAGATCTTAAATTTCCTCTTTAGAATAGTTAATGTTGGTTGTGCTGGTGGGAGGTGGGAGTTGGTGGGTCATTTTAGACCCCATTTCCTATATTTTAAATCTATTTTTGATTTATAAAGTTTGCGAAAATACCTCATGACCCTTCCATTCCCTCTCTGTTCCCATTCCATACCTATATTATATTTTAACTCCGATACAGCTATTTCATTTACTTTACAAGTATAGAATATATTAATGCATTATTATTATTATTATTATTATTATTATTATTATTATTATTATTATTATTATTATTATTATTATTATTATTATTATTATTATTATTATTATTATTATTATTATTATTATTATTATTATTATTATTTCTCTTAATTTTATTGCTAATAATAATAATAATAATAATAATAATAAGGATAATAATAATAATAATAATAATAATAATAATAATAAAAATAATAATAATAATAATAATAATAATAATAATAATAATAATAATAATAATAATAATAATAATAATAAATATAAATAATAAACAATAATCCTATTAATAAAAATAATAATAATAATATACTATCAAAAAAAATAATAATTAATAATTAATAATCTAGTAATAATAATAATTAATATTAAAATAATAATAATAATTTTAAAAATAATATAAATTAATAATTAATAATAATATTAAAATAATTGTAATAGTAAAATTAATAATAATATTAACATTTTTGTAATAGCAATTAATAAATAATAATAATAATAATAACAATAACATAACAATGATATTTACTATTAACTATTAATTAAATTATAATAAAAGAAAGTTTAGGTATATTTAGTAATAATATAATGTTATTAAAATTGTTGATATTTAAATAAGAAATAAAATAAAAAAATAATATATATATAATTTGTATTTTTCTTTTAAAAAAAAAAAATTAATAATAACGATACCGTAAAAAATTAAAATAATGTAGTTGAAATAAAATAAAAATAACTATACTGTAATTATAAAATTAAATTGTCATACTAATTAAAATAAATATCCTAATAATTAATATTAATTCATTATATATATAATAAAAAATAATTGTTCTATTAATATTAATTAATAAACAATAAGAATTTTATAATATTGATAATAATAATTATAATAATAATAATAATAATATTAATATAAATAATATAATAATATATAATAATTAATAAATAACAATAATATAAATTTATAAATCTTAATTACTTAAAGTTAATCTTAATTGTTAATATCTACTTTCTTAAAATTTCTATTTAAAGATTCAAGAATACTTTATTATATAAAAATATAAGTTTATTTTATCCTATTAATTCTCAGTTATTTAAATTTAATCTATCACTAAACATATAAGTTTTTTTTTTTATATTACGGAAATTCATCTTTACAAATATCCGTCAATTTTCTTTAGTTCTATCGCTCTTTAAATTTCGTAAATGAAATTTTACACTTGATTCTTTTCCGTGAATGTTTATATCATTTATTGTTGAGGGCAAGCTTGTGCTAGAAATAAAAACATGTAAACATTTTACAGTTCTAGAGTTTTAAAGACTTTGTTGCATATTCATGACATATATCATATATATTATAGGCAATTATACAGGTATTCTATAATAATGTATATTTATGTGTATATATAATATATATATATATATATATTTAAATAATGATATATTCAGTTTATAAAGTATATATATAAGCATACAATTTTTTTTCCATTACCTTTAATTACAAAATCTTATTTTTACGTTAAATGTGTGGGTATAGTTATGATGAAGGTATATTATATATATATATATAATATGGAGGAAACAAACTAGTAGTCTACTTGATTTGTGTACTTGAAAAGAAGACAACTTTTTAAATACCTATACTCTTAAATTGATAGAAACAATTTTTCTTGCCATAATTACGAGAAATAAACATTATTTAGGATTTTATTTATCCATTTATTTTATTTTATTGAAAGAGTTTATTTGCAACTCATTCTAAATCTCGATCAAGAGGATCTCTGTTCTAATTCGTTCGGAAATTGCATTTTCGTATAGACTTTCGAGGTGTGGATTGGGTGTTCAGACATTTTGCTGATGGAGATCTAAAATATTTAACGTTTATTTTATTATTATTATTCTGTGAGGGAGTCGGACTTGTGTTGCTTCTTGTGATAGAATCTTGTCCTTCTTAATTTTATTTATTTCTTTTCATCCCTTTTACTTATTTATTTTTACTTATTTTCTATTTTCTCAGTTATTTCTTATTCATTTACCTCACTTTTTCTCCTACTTATTACTCTGTATATTTACTCTTTTAATACTGTACTTCGTTGTTATAGATTTGCGCGCGTGATTTCAATTTCTGCTCGCACGTGCAATTTCAGTGTGTCTGATATAAGTGGGGCTCGTTTTCTTTTTTACTAAAATTGTTTTTTTTTTTTATTTACTGTTTACGGCTGTGTTGATTTCTTATTGTATTGTGTTTGTTGTGCTGTATTCCTAATCTTTCTTTCTTTGTTTATACTGTATGTGCCTCTCCTTCATCTTTGATTGGCTGGTCCAATGTATCAAATTTTATGAACTCTGTTTGTTTGCTTGTGTTTGATTGTTGTTTGTTTCTGCTGTGAATGTGTATGTTTGCTTTCTTTTTATTCCAACTTTTTTTTTGTGTGATCGCTGAATAGTATTCCGTAGTATATCAAGTGATATCATCCAAATTCCATTTAATTCTGTATCTCGACTTCTTTATTATCTTACTCCATTTGTATATTTAACTATTTCTGATATTCTGCAGTATGATTTAGAACAGACTTTTTTTTAGATATTTCGTAGATACTAATGAAAAGAATACGCATGAATCCATTTCTTTAAGAATAAAATTCAGTGTGATCATAGTGAGAGTCCAAAAAGATTTGTCGGAGAAATAATGAGTTAAAGAAGAAGCAACAACGAGCAAAAAAAAGATATTATTAGATTAACTTAAGATGAATGGCAACCGAAAGAAAAGAGTATGCTCGAATTAGAGAGGATATATGTAGGATTGAGTGAGTCGTGTGAGTGAGTTTGGTAATTCTCTGAATACACTTTTTTGACTGAGGTATGTAAAATTTTATGAGGAAATAACGGAGATTAAGGACAAAGAATTTGACAAGTAGATATAGAACGTATTAGTCTGTGCCCCTGAGTAGATTGTTATGTACGAGGACACAGATTTGATCTTGAGTAGCAGATTCTGTATATAGTAGAAGTGGTAGAGATTGGAAGACGTCTATAACGTGAATATATATATATATCTTTTATGCATGAGAATACAGAATTTATTAGGAGGAAAGGGAATTGAAATTACTTTAGTTGCTAAGATTTTGAAGTTATAAGGTATATTACTTGTTCAGAAATATATAAAAAACGAAGACTTTTAGGCCACTAACAGTTAGACTCAATATAGTAGTTGATCCTAACTCAAGAAAGTATAGATAGTTATGCCTTTCTCTATGCTAAATAGATCAAGACCGCGATACGAAATTATGTGAAAATTAGAATAGAAATACATATATGTAGTACTCACAAATTAGATAGTGGATAGATAGATTAAAGATACAGCTCAATTAGATAAGGAAAGTTACAAGAGAAAATAACTAACAGTATTTTTCATTTAAACTTTTATATATGAAAACCTATAGAGAGAGAATTAGTTTGACTCTCTCAATAATTTAAGATAAAGTTATTATAAGAGAGGGAACGAAGCTATAAATAACCTCTTTAAGAATAAGTTATGTTAAGTAAGGATTGTATAGGAAAAATTCTTTTTATTAAATTTATATAGTTTAAATTAAATATTAGGTATGAAAAATTCGAATTTTATTGAAATTAAAACGTGTGTCAGATCTTAATAAGTGTAGTTCCTAGTTAGTTAAAATAGATAGGTTCATTCCAAAATTAAGACTTTTATACTTACTTACTTGTGAAAGTCGAGTCGAATGCTTCGTGTCCAACAAATGGATAAAATTAGACTCTCCAGTATATAAATATGTCTAGCGGATACTTTCCTCGTCTAAGATAAGAGAATTAGATCTAAAGCGATAAAGCAATTTATAGAACTATGTTATTTACTTTACTTTCTTGTTGCAGATGTGTGCTAAGATTTAGTACAAACATTAAGATTCAGTGAAATAAGAGCAGATTTGTACCTTCATAGGTTTATCATTGGAGAGTAATGAAGTTACATCCTTTGCGTACTCTTCTGCATTCGATCTGCATACTCTTCATCTATGACTAGTATAAGTTAGATTTAATTATTATATAATTATTATTATTTAATTATAATATATTATATTTTTTATGTTTATATATTTTAATTATTATCATTAATTATTATTTTATTATTATTATATATTATTATATTATTATTATTTAATTATTATAAATTATTATATTATTATTATTTTATTATTAATTAAATTATTATTATAATATTATTATATTAATTATTATTATAATTTATTTATATTATATATTATTATATATATATATATATATTATTATTATTAATATTATTATTATTAATATGAATTATATTATAATATTATTATTATTATTTTAATTATTTATATTATTTAATTTATTATTATTATTATTATAATCATTATTATATATTATTATTATATTTAATTATATATTATATTATCAATATATTTAATTTAATTATATTATTTTATTATATATTATATTATTATTATTATTATTATTATTTAATTATTATTATTATTATTAATATATTTAATTTTATTATTGTATATAATTATTATAATATTATTATCTCGCTCACTTATTATTATATACTTCAATAATTAATGTTCGTGTGATTCAGTTGCGAGATACTAAAGCCATAAGAAAGCGAAAGATTAAATATTTATGTGAGATAAGGTATGCTATCATGTTACCTCACAAATACCAAGCGTTTGGTCACTCACATTTGACTCCTCTACTTTTATGTGTTTTTGTGTTTTATCGTATCAGCTGAAGTGTCTGTTCCCGCGAATGTTAGCGCTATAAATTTGATAATTACAAATCTTCAATATAGTAAAAGTTTAACTAGAATGAGATTAATTTAATGACTCACTTAAGATATTGAGATATGTTAATTTTATTCCTCTCTCTATGCTTGCATGATTAAAATTCGGTGTCCAGATTTAATAGAATTATATTTTCCTTATTTTATTAATAAATAACTGTTTCGCTCTACCTATTATATAGTAGTATTTCTACTTACTATCTAGCTAAGGATATGGTCATCCTCTACTCAGCGTTGATCTATATTTTTAATGGTGAATGGGTGCATCTCGAAAATCAAAGAATTAATATTGTACTTTCTATTATAGCTCACAGTCACTATATGTTTCGCTCCTACTACATTTTGTCTCCATAATTTTGACTATCTCTGAGTGTGCACTCTTTGATAATGTAAAATATCTATATTTCTAGCATAGTGAGTAATGTAGATCCTCTCTCGTACAAATCAGCCAGAAAAAGTATATTTTAAGGGAAATAATATTATTGAGATGATTAAACAAATGAGTTTATAGATTTATCGATGGTATAAGATAGTTTTATGACTAGACATAAAAAGTACTTAGTATGAAACTTTTTAGTTTATGTAGTCTAAAGGAAATAGTAGATACATTTAGGAGTAATATTTAATAAGTTTGTAAATCCCAAGTCCATTAGAAGTGTTTGTTTTACTCGATTATAAATTAAAATTTAAATATTCAAAAATCACAATTTAATAATAATATTGTGATATTTAAAATAAATTAAAATAATTTTGAGTTTATATATTTGTGCCCATATCTTATGTGAACAGAACACTAAAGATAAAGATTACTTGTGATTTGTTATTTTAATTTTACGAATATATATATATATATATATATATATTATTTATATATTATAAATATTATATATATTATATTTATATATTATATATATATATAATATATATTAATTATTATAATTATTATATATTATTATAATATATACATAATATTATTATATATTAATAATATATATTATTAATATAAATAATATAATAAATCTATGTTATATTATGAATATACATCGATTTGTATGTATGCGTGTTTGTTAGTGTAATATCTTCATGCTAAGGAATGGAAGATAAAATATTAAATTCCTTTGACATAAAATATAAAGTATTAGGTAAGTGTTTGAGGAATAAATTAAAGGGGGCTTCAAAAAATCAGAAAAAAAACAATTAAGATATATATATATTATATATATATATATATATATAATAATAATTATTATTATATATATATTAATATATTAATAAGTATATATATATTTAATATATATAATATATATATATTAATAATATATATATATATATATATATATATTTATATTATTATATATATATATATATTACAATTATAATTAAAATATATATAATATTTAATTATAATTATATATATTTATATTAATATATATTTATATTTATATATTATATATATATTATATTATTAATACTATATATTAATTAGCTTATTCGAATCCGTCCATCGCATGAACTTGGTGGAGTATTCTAATAATACTTACTGACTCTATTATTATATAAATAGGTTTTGGTACAGTGTAGAATAAAATATTGAATCTATAATATGTTATTTTCCTAATTAAAGTGATGAATTATAGTAAGTGCTGACTAGAGGATTTCATAACTCTATAAGATAAAATCACTTGCTATCTAGCTTACAACCCATTGTTATTAAATTTTATATTCAATCATTGTACTACGTATTTCAGAATTCCAGATTAGGTCTTATTAACGATTTTTAGAGACGAAGGAAACAAAGGTATATATAATAGTGTATTGATTTTTTGTTTTTTATAAATATAGGTTGTATGTGTTGTATATGTTGTCTGTATATAAATATATATAGATATATATAATATAATATATTATATATATAATTAATATATTAATATATTATATATTATATATATATATATATTATATATATTATAATATATTTGAAATTGCAGAGGGTTATTATTAGAAAGGAAATATGACCAAGATACTCAAAGTAATTGGATAATTTAGGTTATCAAGTTCAATGATGTGATAAAAAAAGAAGAAGAATATAGGTGTTTCAGGATTCATACCTCGGTTGATCACTATGTTAGGAGTGTCAAGCATATCTTAGATACTCAAATTCATTGGTGTCTTATAATATGTACTTAATAATACAGAAAAGATATGCAATTATTTGTATATAAGAAGAGTTGCATATATACTTCTTCAAAGGATAGATTAGGTATATGGCAACTTAAGTAAAGTTCAGTAAAGGATCATAGTGTATTTATTAATTGTATATATGTCTCTCACTCACGGTAGTACTAACCTCGGAAAAATAAAAGCGATAGTCAACTCAATATTAAAACAGAAGAATTAAGAATGAGGAGTGCAGGTGATGAGACCAGGAGAGTTTTATGAAGCGAATAAAAGTCTTATCTTAGTCTCTATCCAAGTAGAAGAATATATGATTGTGATAGATAAGATAACCTTCAAGATATTCTCGTATTGCAATATTACCATAGATAGGTAATAGAAATACGGGCCCGGACTCAGAAAGCAAGATTCAACATGTAGTAATTATTGCCAAGGTAGTAGAAAGATTGAAATTCTTCCAAAATATAAATAACAGCAAAATAATACCAAGAACATTAAAGAAAGACGAAAGGCTAGGATACTGTATTTTTCGACAAAAGATTTATTGTCCGCATAGAAATTAGTTGTTGAGTATAGTATATATATATATATATATTATATATGTGAAAGTACTCTAAAATTGATGTTTTTTAATCACTTCCAAATAGCCGCCGTATTATTACTAATCATAACGGCCCTGTTAAATATGCACAAACGTAGATCATATTTATTCAGTTTATACCTCCAAGTATACTATATCCCTACTATAGACTCAAGCTTGGAGTATGTTTAGTATTTGTAAAGAAGTTTAAAGTAGAAATAATCGTAGAACGGAAGAGTGAATAAACTACCTAAAGACATAGATAAAATAAAGAGTATTTGGAAACTTTTAAAAATCACTGTATAAATTTATTTTAATAATTTTGACACGTATACGGATAATACTACTAATATGCTTTTTTATGTGAATATAACTAGACTATGGAAAGGAATCAAAAATAAATTAATACTCAGGAGATATAAGGATTAAGATAGTATAGATACACTACAAAAACTGTTCCTCAATAGATACACTTTATTGATAAATGATATAATATATATGTAATCAACATTATTTATTATTATTTTTCATTTTACTTTAAATCAGGATTATAAAATTGAGTAAGCTTATGCTATATTTAATATTATATATAACATTAATATATCTTGTTATATATATATAGAATAAATATATTTTATTCTGTATGAATATTTATTTTTTTTGATGTTTCGTCCAATAAACACTATATTTTTGATCATATATGTTTAATTTTGCATTATATTATATAGTTCCATAGCGGTAAGGATAATTTATGAATCAAACTTTATATTGT
>JABUQX010093382.1:0-10000 GCA_015478945.1 Trachelipus rathkii | reverse complement strand
AGATTCATGTACATTCAATCCTGTACTAAATAAATAGTGTAGTTGAATAAGTTTAGTATCTGCTTAAAATTATATGTTGTAGATTTATAACCATTCCATAATTTACTAAATAAGAAGTTATCTGAAGATAATATGATTACTTTAACAATATTTTGGTTTCAAACAAATTTAGGTAAGAGATGGAAAGATATTTTTTCTCTATACCTATGTCTCTCAATGGATTATAACTAGATATTTTAAAAAGTTATATTCATTCGAAAACTCTAAGTAGTTATAGATGTATCATGGTTCTCTGATAGAATTCTACTAGAGTTTAACTTAATATCACACTTATCATTTTTGTAGGTGGTGTAAAGATATTGTTATAGCTTATACAGTAGACACTACATATTAGTGGTTGGTGTAACAAATAATTGAGTAAGGTGTTAGAATCTTCTATCTTGCATAACGCTCTATCTCGAAAGTATTAGAGCGTAATCATCAGTTCAAGGTGAGGTGTATGTATATTAGAAAAGTTAGATCGGCGATTGCACTATATATAGTAATCTTAGCTTCCAGTAACTGACACATAATTGTCGTTATTCATTCAATATACCTAGAAGTATTATCATGCAGATACGGTTCGCACTCTCGCCCTGAAATATATATCGTCTACAAATGCTAAACAATGCCACGTGATTTCCCAAATCGTCGTAGAAATGCAAGAAGTAGTATGAAGAGTGACAGATTGGATATATAAGTCTCTGGTGGTCTGAAGTTTGATTAATTAAATTAGAGAGTCTGAAATAAAATACAGCTTGGTAAATAATTAGTGCAGTAAAGAATATAGCTCCTGTGAAGCATTCTGGTTATATGGGTGTAGATCAGACAAAAAACGTAGCATTGTGAAACGTGGGATAGATGACTCAGTGAGATTATCACTCGAACGACACCATTGCAAATCATAATGGAAATAAGTTTATGTAAAGTAAAAATGCTGAGAGAAGAAAATTCGAGAGTGAGATGCCAAATAAATATATCAAATAAGAGATGGTAATGGTATAACAAATTAGAGTCATATTTTAGCGTTTATTTATTATATACAAAAAAAAGCTTAATAGCCCATATAAAAACAAAAATTCATATACTTCACCGGCATGTACATATCTTCTCTTTGCCAAAATTTTACGGTCCATCTTGACCATTTCTTTTTTATTAACAAACCATCCATTACGAGTTTAGCGTTGGTGTGTTCAAAGAAAATTATTAGTTTTGTTCAATAGAATGGATTTTGTATCTAAATTTAAGAATCTCTATTAACCTTATTTTCATCATCATCTATGGACTTAATTTTATAAAATAATAATATCTGATTTATTTTTATATAATATGACTGAATAGATAGTTCTCTGATTTAACTTGTGGCCAAAATTCTAGTTAAATTTCTTCTTTCCTCTCAGTGTGTTCTGAGTTAGAATTTTCTTTCTATATTTGTAAATAGTAAATAAACACATGAAGAGATTCACTAACAAGATAATTTATTTTATTTCTTCTTTGAACATAAATTTATATTTTAGTTTACTCTTATTTATATATATATTATCTTGAATTATTAATTTTTTTATATTAAGTTGATTGATTATATAGTGAATATATTATGTATTTATATACCTTATATATATTGCTGATATATCTTAAATTTCGCTTCTCAGAGATATAGTTTAATTTAGTATGTATTATTATTATGTATGTATCTGGTGTATGATTATTTTTTGGATGGCCTCAACTCATTTAGAATGGAGTAGTTCTCCTTACCATATTTTAACCTCCCTTGCTTTAATTTGATTCTTTATATATACTTTGCTCACCTGCGCGTTTCTATGTAATTTAATTCCACTCGTTCACTGAGCATCTTCACACTAACCACACAAGTGCAAAAAAATATAGATAAATTATCTGCTTGATATATAATTTATAGCATACTAATTACATGTAATAAAATAACCCTATTTATTTTGATATATAGTAAAAATGTATTTTCGTCATAGCCAAGTAAGTATGTAAATAATATCAATGATAAAAATTTCAAATGTTATTCGTATAATTATCTCAGGTATATAATATTTTTATAAATTTCGAATCTCAAATTAAACATAAATTATATAAAAATATTAGAATATAAATAAATATAAAAAAATATAAATAAATAATATTTAATTTAAACGAACATTCAATGTAATAAATGTTCTATCGTTTTTCATGTCTTGACTCAAAGATATTTCAAGATTTTTATTATTTATACGCAGATTCGAATTATTCACGTCTTTTGGAAGAATATTAAATCTCAAAATTATCATAGATTTGTCCATTAATATATTTATTACAGCCTTAATTCTTTTTATTTATTTAATATTGAATTAATCCATTATTTTATTATAAATCTTGTTAAAATGTTTTCTTTAATCTTTTTTTATTATATTATTATATTATTATTATTATTATTATATTATATTATATTAGCAATATATATATCTATATACAAAAAAATAATAAAATATAAATATAATAAAATAAAAAAAAAAATATCTCTTTTATACTAATTCTGAGTAAGGACTGCTAATTTATCTACATCTTGATCTAGAGATATGCAGTGTGTATTCACATTCCAGTTCTTATGCAATAATTGGTAAATTATATCACCTAATATGTATGTATGTAATGTTTTACTCACAAAAAACTAAAATTTTTTGTCTCACACTGATGATTGCAAGTTGTATTGCGACTCAGTTACTGCTTTAGTAATAGCCTTAGTAGATTAAAACTCAGTTCTGACATATTATATTAATAGATTTAACTTATTTTACGCAAAATTTACAATGTTTATTATCACTAACGTTATTAATATTAACTCAAATAACATTTATATGTTAGTGACATATCACAATTATATCATATTATTTTTCTTTTTTGCAGGTTTATATATATATATATATACTGTGATCATACAAAGGCTATTAACAACATTCCTCGAAAGAGGAAGTGATGTTCCGTTAATGAATCACAGATTATTCTGTAGTATACATCTACTGTTGGGCTTCCTCCGTTAAAGGATACATAACGTTATTACAACTAATAAATACTCATTTTATCTATATACGGGTGTGGTGTTTGCTCGTTAATGTATTAGAGTTGGAGGCAATATACATATATTTGAGGGTATCATTACTCTACAAATAGGTGTGTTTGCAAAATCGTTCATATATATATTGAATAAATATTGACTAAGGTGTAGAATAGTAGAGAAATTTGAGTAGAGATGTATTTTTTAACGCACTTTAGAGGATATTATGATTGCCAATATGATTTGGAAGATGATAATCCTAACAATATAAAGGTTAAATGGAGTCACAATAAAGATACCAAAAGTAAATAGCACCACTCCTATCTAGTTTATATATATTAAAATTGCGATTTGACTCCACATATCCCTGTGGTTTGTATATAAGAATAACTGATTTCAACAGTGGACTACGTTTACTCTCTGACCAGGTGTACATCTCTTTGATGTTATTTTCTAGTTACCAATACCAGGCTAATATGTGTGTTTGAAGACGGAATTACTGTTGTTCCAAACGTCGAGCAAAAGAATTCCACTCCAAGTGATTTTATACCCAGTGAAACAATTTTATTATTCAGCAGTAGTGTTCAATGAGTGAAAATAGTATAGATTGTTGATGTCATTAAATAAAACACCACACATCAAGATTTTTGTCTATATGTCTCTGCTCCACTCACAATGTGTTGCGACGATTGCGTTCGGATCTATGATGTTGCTAATGTAATTATGATTCAAGGCTCTTAGAAGTGATGTATTTTATGGTAAGAGATTTGTATTTTTTGAGTCACAATAAGCTAAGTTCTGCTGAATGTTTGAGCTTGCAGCTGAATGAAGAAATACGTAATTACTTACGGAACTGACTCATTAAGTATTTCTCGCTTTTATCGACAGAAAAGTTAGCACTAATCATATGAGTTAATACTTCCATTCAGTAATGTTAAGCTTGTATTTAATGAATGATTTTGTTGAGAGATTCCTCATCAATAATATGGGGAACTGCTCTTTCATTAATAGATTCCATAAATATGAGTGATAAACTATTTTTAATTGACTCACTCAAGTTTAAGTACATAATGTTATATTAGATAAATTGATGTTGATTATGAGCACAGCTAGAATATTAATAGTATGGTGGCTTTATCCACTAATAGGATCAATCTTCTAATATAAAATTTAAGGTAAAGTAAGCTATGTCACCATTCACAATAGAATAGATATATTCTTGACAGATAAGATTGCTAAATATACCAATCTTCATTGGATGTTTAATTTGATTGAAGGATATATATATGCAAATTGATTATTTTTGAGTAGGGAACAGAAAGAGGTTACACAAATAATTACCTATAGTTTCTCTTAGTGCTACTGGAATAGTATTGGAGTGACTACATTAGTAACACTCTGTTAGGTATTGATACAAAGGATACCTGAGCCACCAAAATTCAGTTTGACTAGTATACTATAAGTAGTAACAAGAACATCAATAGTAATATATATAATGAATACTTAGTATTGATAGGAATAAAATTTATATTTTCTACTCACTACTCCTACTGCACATAACTCATTGGGGTTATATGATAATATAAGTACATAATTCTGATCAAGGTCCTTGTAACCACATGTAGTAAGACTTGTGCTTTACATCTAATATTTATTTCAATCTTTCCTAAATTTACTCTCAGTGCCGAAAGGATATATAAATGGCAGGTGATATATTTGATGGCTAATTTCAAATAAATAAACTCATGAGGGTATCTAACATCATTTGTTACATATAATAAGGACTTGACTAGTAAGCTGCATAGAGCTTGAATGCATTTATCTATCTGTGTTATATAGTACGGAATTTATCCTTGTAGGTAATTGAAGGTGTAAATCAGGTAAGATAAAACTACTCAATAGGTAGATAATAGTAGGTAGTATGGTTATCGAGATTTTCCAAGCACTTTGGGTTATATTAGTGAAATATATAAGTATTCAAAGTTCATTAATTTACATAGTCTACTATATAATACTGAGAACTTTTACATTGTGAGAGATAATCATTATTGTATCATCACTAGTTTTGAACGTGAATAAGTGATAAAGCAAGGTTGCACTTTCTTATTCAACAGGTAACATTATAATAGAATGAGTATGTGAGTAGTATATAAAGACTGACTATCATATGACCGATAATTAGGGACACATACAATATGTATATAGTAGGCGAATTAACTGACTGTCTCTATATTGTAATGGAGAGTACATTCTAAAACTACGTACGTTGAAGATCGCTCAAGAATGAAGTGTCTTTTATGCAAATAGTAAGTACGTTATACAAAATTGTCAATTTCATTTTGTAAATAATTATTTCCTTAATATTTTTCTGTTACTGATAATGCTTCACGTCTATTAGACTTTCAATTCTAGGTATATCAATTAGTATTTAAAAGGTCACTATTATACTCTCTACATTTTCTAATGCGTTCGAAATCTCGCACTAACTCAGATCGAGACCTTAATAATTGTAAGCATTTACTCGAGTATCTATGATTAAACTATTAGAATAATATTTTTTTTTTTCATGATATTGGTTTCCTTGCTGATATGGCACTACTGTTAACACATTGTATTGGTTCTTGTCTAGTTGACTTTAGGGTGTTGGGTCTCAACTAACCTCAAGTACAGTGTGTGCAATAGAGATTTAGACGTGTTTTTTCGAAACTGAACGATTATGATTCCCAAAACACTATATTGTAGTATATTCATAGGTCGCGCAGAGCAATACGTATGCAATCATTGTTCGAATCAGAGCTAGCACTCATTAGCTTAGTGTACTTATAAACGATTGAATTTGTGGAGATAGCCTGTATTATTTAAAATGACAAAAAGATATAGATTTGTAGTTACGACAATTTGACACGAATATAATATAATTAATATACTAATTATACTTTAATTTTACATGAATAAATGAATATTAATATATTATTAATATTTCCTCTGATCTAATAATAATAGATATAATATTAATAATATAATTAATAATTAATAAATAATAATAATAATAATAAGATTAAGAAGTAATACATAAATAATAGAATTAGTAAGCTCCTCATAATGATAAGACACATCCTCTATGAAGATTAATGCTAGATTTATTAAATTTTAAAGTATCGTGCCACCATGATACCTTCTAATTACTTTATAACAAAATTATACGAAATTAGAATCTCTCATCTGCTCTCTCTTCTCATCATCTCTCCTCATCTCTTCTCAATCAACAACAAGGAAAAATTAAAGAATTTATAATATATGATTATATATATCTAATTTAGAAACAAATAAAAGTCATATATCAGATATATGACATTATTAATTCATTTACTATTAAATAACTATTATATAAAAGTAGGAAAAATTATTTTACTATATAGATTATATAAGTTTAAGTAGTGTTAAGTAGTAGTTATATATAAGTTAGACATACAAAATAATAGTTCCATTCTATCGAGACTTTAGAATTAAAGGTTTTTGCTAGAGATTAATATAACTATTCTCATAAAAACCTTAAATCACCTTGCTGGATAGAGTCTCTCTCTCACCATATTTTTTAATGTGGAATGGAACTCACTCTTATTTAGATAATTGTTTAATCTACCTATATAGTAGCCAGAGTCATGAAGAAGTATGTCTTAACACCAATAACCCCCTGATGTCATACTCGACGGTTCTGTCTCGTTCTCTACCCAGTTTTTCTATCTAGCTACATATTACTCCTACATAATCACCTATCTTTACTCTAATGAACTAGCTCTTATCACCTTCATAAAAAATCGATATTATATATATGGGGTAAAAAACATAATGAGTGAAAAAACTTCATTATTCAATATTCTACTTTTTAATAAACAAATAAGAGATTACATCTGTTATCATAATTGAATTTTTTTTTTTACAACAACTATATATATATATGTATATTATAGCTAGTTGTCACTTTATTACTCTCTCCCTTCCGATTAAATTAATATATATATAATATATTATAATATTTATTATATATATTTATATATATATATAGATATATATATAGTAGTATATATATATATTAATAATATATATATATTTATATATATATATATATATATATATATATATATATAGTATATATATTATATATTAATTATTATTATTATCATATTTAATTATTATATATATTATTATTAATATTATTTAAAAGTATATAATTATCTAGTATAAGTTTATTATATCTTTGGGTAATACTTATTTATGTATTGTTGAAATAAAAAAGCACACAGTGAGCGTGCAAAAACAATAATTCATACAGTTGTAACCGACCCAAAGCTTTAGCAAATCTCAAGCTAATTACAAACTCCGCAAACTCTTTTGCGCCGTTCTTCTTTGTCTTCACAAAATTTCGAGTACAGCTCGAATCTTTCGCAAATTGCTTCTGCCTAAATGCGCCAACCGTTAGAGAGGACTAAAAGTATGAAGAGTTTATTTCTTAAATTTCCCTATTGTTACGATCTTTCATAAAGACCATTAAATTTTGATAATAAATTAGACACTACCACATCAAGCCCTCATTATTTTCTCATGATTTTTGTCTCAAATTAAAGTAACGGTTAAGTGGTCAAATCTAAAACTAATTATAACACAATAATTCACCTTATTTCTCTAAATAACTGAAGATAAGAATGTCATGACCAGAAGACTACTCCTATCGTTTCACATTTCAGTTTAAACAAATACAGATGTGGATAGATGCCTCAGCTGTTACTACAGTTTGGCTTAGTAGACTCTCGCCAAACTCTAATTGTTCGACTCATACTTGTTGAACACAGGATTACTCTTACTACCGCCACCTCATACTCAATAACTAATATAAAAACCAATCACAAATCTAAACCAAATATCACGCGAGACATGGAGAAAGAACACAAGATGCATCTTCTCTCTGCTCTTTTACTTCTTCTATCTAAAGCACCGCCCTTAGTATTTTAACACAAACAACCAACAAACCGATCGTTCTCCTTGTTAGTTAGATCTCTCTCCTTTAATGTATCTCTTAATTCCCTTAATATAGTAAACTACGAGAATTTACGCGAGTGCCATAACACAATATACATATCTTTGTTCTTTTTTATTATCACCCGTACTATCCTTATATTTTGATAATGTCTAACAATATTTATTTACGCTGAAGTAAGCTAGAAATTTTATACATAGTGAGTGTTTGTTGAAGAGATTTAATACCGAATCATTATTCAGTTTTATTCTTAGTGAGACTCATAGCTCGTTAAAAATAGATGTTCCATATTTTATATACAACTCCATTTTTGCTTATTGTGTATATAATTTTAAATGGTTAACCTCCTTGTATGTATAGCATATATTTAAATATATTGTGCCATGGTCTAATTTCTGCGATCTTCCCGAGACACCCGATAAGATCTTAACCCAAAGGAATAGCCCTCCTACAATGACTAATTAACCATTCTCTCTCATCTTTCCTTCTCTCTCTCTCTCCTCTCTCTGCTTCTCTGCGTACTCTCTCGCTGCTCGTCTCTCACTCTCTCAATCTCTCTACAATACTCTCTTCTCGTCTCTGCTTTTCTTATCTCATTCTTTCTATTAATATATATAATATTAATTAATATATTGATATAATATTTATATTATATATATATATTTATTATATATAGTATATAATATATATTATATATATATATTATATAGTAGTATATATATATATAATATATATAAAATATTATATATATATATTATTATATATATATATATATATAATATATATATATATATTTATGTATTATATTTAATATATTAAATATATTATATTAAGATTCGATTCTATGTTAGTTTCTTATTTTGGATGAAGATATATATAAAAAAAACTCAGAGAAAATAGAAAGTAATAGAGTTTATGAAAATTAATAAGAAAAATGTATTATTTATATAAGAAAATATATAGGGTGAATTGAAGTCTCTGTGCTGAATCTCAGCAACCAATAATCAGATATAAATACACTCTCTCACGAAAAAGAATAATAGCAAAAGCTCAGAAGACCTTATAGTCTAGAATTATTTCCCAATAATACATAGTTTTTCTCTCCTCGCGTTCGACTCTCTATGTGAGCCTCGTTGACAGGCTGATCTCCAACTGATTTTACGGAACGCAGATTGTTAACTAAAATAGAGCGAATCAAGAGGTTTTTCGGTAAAGTCATAGAACGGACGCCTCAATATATTTGTCTTAGCCTCAAGTGCCCCCGTACCAAATAAAAATGTCTATTTATTATACTCGGCCGCAAACCTTAAAACTTTTAAAATGAATCTATATATAAGATGCTAGAACCCTCCTCTGAAAATCGAGGGCTAGATCTGCTCTCTGTACTCATCTAGTCCGTCACACCGTTGTCATTCTCAAAAGTTCGATATATATAATGACCAATCATGTTATTCTGTAATAGGGAGCTGTCTCCCGACTGTGCAGAGAAGATGGTATTTTTTATCATAGGACAATTCACCCAGAGTTTCACTGATTACATAGCCACTGAAAGAAGTCTACCAGATATATCTCTGGAAAGCAGGCTTCATCATATACGTTGAAACTACACTACTCACGTGATTCCAAACTTTACGTGAGTAATAGTTAGGATAGCAGTATTTTACAGCTCATTGGAACGTGCTAAATCTAATTATCTAATCATAAGGGCGAGTTTTATTCTATGATAACGTTGCGCCGTTCTATATGACGGCTCAGATGTTCACCGATGGAGAAAATATCATCATAACTTCTCGCAGTTCAGGTGTGAGTAACAAGTGATACACTTAGTCATGAGACAGTATAATAGACTTGGTCATTCGTAAAAC
>JABUQX010093381.1:12500-16299 GCA_015478945.1 Trachelipus rathkii | reverse complement strand
ATTCGTCAATGTAAGGGTTCATCCCTGGCCCAGGTGGGCCACAAACCATGCCCCCCTACAAACCGCCATTCTTCCTATTATGACACCTTTATTTCTCGCCTCTGCCAAACTCACATTTCTCTCCTTGAGACATTCGTTCACCGACTCAATCACTTATCTCTTCGTCTCCAGCCGGTCGGTTCCAACACACTCACCACTGTACATCCGTTTAACCAACCGACTCATTCATCCTTTCCACATGACAACCATCATCAACATAACTGTATTTATTCCTCTCATTTACCTTTTCTTTCACACCACACAACCTTCTAATACGTTCATATCCTTCATTTTATCAATTCTTTTCACACCTAGCATGCCCCTAAGATTGTCCATCTTGAACACATTGAATTTAGATCTATCTTCTTATTCCAGACCGTAGTTCACTACCATACAATAACACAGGTAACAACCTACCCTCATGTAAGACTCTATAGCGCACTCAAGACTTAGGTCCTTTACATCCACAACGATTTAATTGCAACAGCCACCTTCCTGCCATTTCATAACTTCCTACTCACTCTGCAATCAATCCGTCCCTTCTCATCCAAACACATACCCTAAATATTTTAAAACTCAGACATTTGGCTTCAGCTTGCTATCATCTAACATAACACACACTGGGGATGTCCTCACTCACAACCATAACTACTCTTATCTACGTTTACTTTCAAACCCCTCTTTTACATACCATGCCAAATCTCTCTACCAATCTTCTCACTCAAACTTCTTCAGATTCGCCACACAGGACCAAATTCATCCGCATATAATAGGTAGGGCCCCTCCACTCCTCTCCATTCTTCCATCATTCTAACACCTTTTCCTGCCATCCCCACTCGAATTCTTTCATAATCCCATCCATATACACATTGAATAACCAAGAAGAACATAACACAACCCTGTCTCACTCCGCTATTAATTACTAAACCAATCACCATTGACACCATTTATTCTACACACGCTTCACTATCGTGATACATTACTTTTGATTCCATTCAGAAGCCTACCACCAACACATATATCACTAATACCTGCCATAAAGCTTCCCTATTCTCTATCATACGCCTGTTGTATATCACAAAAAACCTAAATATAATTTATTCTTCTTCTCCTCATTTCTCAATCATTTGTTTCAATGTAAAGATTGATCCACACATCCTCTACCCCTCCTAAACGCACCTTGTTCTTCACCAACAAAGTCCCTTCAGTCACTCGACTTCACTCTTTCAACCAAAATTACAAGCATATACCATCCCTACAACCAAGCACTCAATAAACTTATTCCCCTATAATTTCTACAGTTCCCCTTTTCTCCCTTACCCTTATATAAGGGTACTATTACTTGCTCTCCTCCAATCCCTTAGAACTATACCATCCATAAACCGCTTTACACAATTTCCAAATCCAATTCAATCACCATCTCGCCTCCGCTCTGATTCATTTTCACTAGTAATTTCATCATACCTGCAGATTACCTTCTTCAACTTTCTCACCCTTACCTATTACCTCCTCCCTACTTATTACCTTCCATCCCCAAAATACCTATTTCTTCTTGCACCATCAAAACAACACACATTCACTAACACCTCATCATTACTGTTAATATTGTGCAGATTTTCGAAGTGTTCTTTCCACACTCCCCTCACATCCACTTCATCAGTTACAAAAGCACCATCCCTATTCATTATTCTAAGCAGATTCCCCTATTCTCATTCTTAACCTTGCGCGCTTCCTTCCAGAAGAGCTTCCTATTCCCTTGTATGTCCCCATTCATCCTCCTTCCAAACTGGTTCATTTACCTCTTGTTTCTCCTACGTATGTACCTTTTAGTATTCTTTTTTCCTCCTTATATAATTCCAAGCATCTTTCTTTTGAAACTTCATCATTTGCTTTTAGTACATTCAACCACGCTTCTTTTTTACCTTTAACCGCTTTCATCACCTCTTCATTCCACCATTCGCTGTTAACATTCTTACTTCCTACTTTAGCACATCCACACACTTCCTTTGCACTACTAAACCAATTTACTCCTTCATTTGCCCCAGATTTGTTCAGTATAACTTGTTTTCCATTCAACCGATTACTAGCGAGCGCTCTTTTTTTTATTACATACTTATTCCTTATTGCCTTGTTCACCTAACTTCTCACTCTTAATTTACCTACTTCTCTTTTCGTATCACCTTTCTCTCCATCCAAGCCCCACTAGCTTAATTTTACATAAACAATTAGATGATCGATATCCCATTCCTAAACCACTCATGATTTAAACATCCAAACACATACTGTTATCAACATCCCTTCCTCACCACACAAAAATCAATTATACTTTTACTTCATATCCCATTCTACCTACACCAACTCTTAGTTTACTTATGGATACTCTTGTGTTTAAAGAAATTATTACTAATCACATACCTCTCTCTTCAAGAACAATCACCTTCCTACCAATTCTCAGTTTCTCCGCCACCCCAAAACCACCTGTTTATACCATCCTATTTTTGATCACCTATCCAACCATTTAGGGCACCCAACCACTATAAATCTGAAGCTCCTACTCACCCATCCAGAGCATCATTCAGATTATCCCAGAAGATCGTACTCTCTTCAACGTTTCCCCTCAGATGGACCATATCTCACAACCACACATACCTTGACCTTTTTCAAAACTTAATTCCATTAAGAATTCTAGGACTCAACCACACAAAGTCTACCAATAGCTTTGTACCAAACAGGTCACTCATCAAAATTGCAACTCCTTCTCTCCCTCTCTCATTCATTTCCACACCAGCACCGCACACATTTCACACCACACCACTTAATTTCACCCTTTCTTTCATCTTTGTTTCAGTCACAGCGAGCAAATCAAATTTGCCCTTTCTAAATACATCCTTCACCTCTCTCCTCTTCTCCTCTTCTCCTCTTCTCCTCAACATTTATTCCTCTGACATTCCATGTACCCATACGATTCGTACAATTTCGCCGAAGATTAGGAGGTCGTTTACGGTGATCACGACCATCCCGAGGATGAATTAGCATTCCTAGCAAGAAATAGGTGGTAGTGGCAGCCAACCCAACTACCCCGTCCCTTTAGTCGGCTTCTACGACACGCAGGACATCGATGCGGGCAATTCTTTCTCCCCCACACATAGGATATGATAGTAGGATGTCTCTGATAAAGAGGGTGATTGAAAAAATGGAAAATTTATTGAAAAAGAGGCGGAAAGAAAGGAGGTTGAAAGAAAGTGCATGTGGTAAATGCTAATGCACGAATGCATAACAAATGCACATACACATGCACATGCACATATATAAATATATATATATATATATACATATATATATATTATATATATATATATACATTATATATATATATATAATATATTAATAACTATAATATATATATATTTATATATATAATATATATATATATATATATAATATATATATATATAATACATAAAATAAAAAAAATATATAAATATATAAATTCTTATATATATATATAAAGGTGGGCATCGTTAATGAGAAAGTTAACGCCGTTAATCCTTAATCGTTAACAAAATAAATTAACGGCGTTAATCATTAAAGCGTTTATCGGTAAAGAATGTAACGGAAGTTAACGTTAATCGTTTTCAAAAATATGTAGTATAGTAATAAATTTTTTATAATTTTTTTATAAAATATTCATAAAAATTGCAAGAGATAATTAATAATAATAATAATAATAATAATAATAATAATAAATAATAATAAAAAT
>JABUQX010093381.1:0-7500 GCA_015478945.1 Trachelipus rathkii | reverse complement strand
AATTAAGATGTTACATTATTTATTAAGAAATTTGCATAAGATAAAAAAAATTCGTCATATTACTAATAGAACTTTTTTTAAAATGTACTCAAAGTTGCTTTTCGTCTTTATAAATATATATAAAAGATTTTCTATCTTGTATTTGGTGATGGAAACTGTATGTTTGTTTGAAAGTTGAAAGGAACATCATAAAAAAGTAAATTTAAAAAAATTAATAGCTGAGAAATGTTTAAAATTTTTTATTTCAATAAAGATGTTGCATTACGTATCAACAACTTTATATAAAAATACAGTAATCAGCTAGCTAAGAAATAGGCAAAGGAAATAAAAAGAAGCCTCCCTGAGCTCTTGCAACGGTACTTACTACAGTTTGAATGTTGAAATGAGCATAATAGGAAAGTGATATCAAAATTATTATTGAGAGAGGAAGATATAAATTGAATGATTATTTGGAGATTACGTATTAATTATTAATAAATTTATAAACACCTTAAAAATTAGTCTCGTAAATGGGTTATTCTTTTCCACAAAATGTACTCTAAAAGTGGGCTTTTGTTTTTACATATTTATATAAGTAAGTTTTTCTAAATTATTTGTTGAAGGAAACGATTTGTTCGTTTGAAAGTTGAAGTAAGGTCATAGCAAAAGTAATTTCAAAATATTAATAACAGAAAAGCTTTTAATTCAACGATATCAATGAAGATGTTGCATTATTTAATAGAAAATGTTTATAAGAAACCAAAAATTGCGTTCCTGTTGACTAGTAGATATTTTCAAAATCTACTGATAAGTTGCTTTTCGTCTCTATAAATATATAAAAGGATTTCCTAACTTGTATTTGGTAAAAGAAACTATATGTTTGTTTGAAAGTTGAAAAGTGCATCATAAAAAAGTACTTTAAATATAAAAATAGCAGAGGAAGTGTTTAAGTCCTTTTATTTCAATGAAGATGTTGCATTATATATTAACAACTTTATATAAAAAATGAAATTGTCCCATCGCTGGTAAATATAGATTTCGAAAAGCAGTTAAAGTAGCTTTTTTTTCTTATAAATTTATATAGGCAAATTGTGCTAGTCTGATATGGTGAAGAAATTATACTTAGTCCTTGTGAAATGGAATGAAAAGATCATAGGGAAAGGTAATTTCAAAATTATAGTGACTATAATATATAAATATATATGGTATATATATATATATATTATATATATATATATATATATATTATATATATATAGTAATTATATATATAGATAGATATAATATATATATATATATATATATATAATATATATATATATATATTAATATATATAAATATATATATATATATATATATATATAATATATATAAATATATATATATATAGTATATTTAGATATATATATATATATATATATATATATATATAATATATATATATATATATAATATATATATATATATATATATATATATATAATATATATATTATATATATAATATATTATTATATATATATATAATATATAGAATTATATAATATAATATATATATATATATATATATATATTATATAGATATATATATAATATAATAATATATATATATATATATATAATATTAAATATATATAGATTATATTATATATTATTATAATATATTATATATATATATATATATATATATATAATATATATATATATATATATTATAGATATATATATATATATATATTAATATATATATATATACTTTGATTCTCTCATTTTCAAAATCTGAGTATTGAATTGGAACACAATATAAACATCTACCTCTTGCTTGCATTTTGCACCAAGTAGAATAGGAAATGAAAAGCAAATCAGAACATTTAAAAAAATTGAGGCTCTTTATAACTGAGCCCTAAACATTGACAACCCTAATTAGTGAAGCAGTATATTGGCTTAAAATTCTGAAGAATTCAGGTAGTTGACAAAAATAGATGAGGAAATAAACTAAAACAAGTTAACTTGCAAAATCATATGCACATTTTCTCCAGCAGCTGTGCACAAGCTATCAAAACCACTTCTCCACACTTCACCTATACTTGTGCAAAGAAGTTCACGGATATCTATGTTAAACAACTTTTTAAAGGAATCTTCCCTACGTTGAGATGGGCTATGCTCTTGAGGTATTGAAATTTGTGAGTAAATATAATTATATACTTTGTTATTTATTTATAATAGAATACATATTCGTGATTATGTGATTCGTATAATTAATTGAGTAAGTATGATGTTAGTTATATAATACGTGATTTATCCTGTTATAGTATAGTAGTATGATGAGATTATGTTAGTTTATAGATGTATGAGTATATAGTAATACTAGGTATAGTGTGTAGTAATCGTATATTATATAGTACTAAGGAGTTTTATATTAATCATAGTTACGGTACTGTATGGTATGATTATTTAGTAGTATGTGTAGCATAGTAATAATATCAGTAGTTTTCTATCTCCACTATTATATATGTTATGTAATAGTAATGTGCGCTTGGTTAGGGATAAGAAGAATATAGTACTATTTAGGTGCGGTAGTAAGTGATAATATAGTAAATATAGGTAGTATATAGTATGGATTATACGTAGCATATATATTAGTAGTGAGGTGTTAGAGTATAGTATATACTGTAGTAGTATATAGTAATTTATATAGGGTCGAAGTACGGGTAGAGTATAGGTATGATATCATATTATAGCGGTAGTAATAGTAAGTATAGGATATAGTCTAGTAGTAATTAATTAGAATATGTATATAGTAGGTGATAAGTTGGGTATGAAGTAAATAGTATAGTTATATTATAATATTAGATAGATTACTTAATAAATAAGTAAACTTAGGTTATAGATATACATAATTATACCTTAGTATATATATATCATTTTATATCTATATATATTGTATATTAGATAAAATTTTAAGATGGATATGGTATAGGTTACACCTACAGTAGAAGCAGTGATATATAAACAGATGAAATGCTAAATTATATATATATATTAGATTATATATAATATTATATATAGGTGATTATTAATAAAGTTGACAGATTATGCTGTAATGTTTTGGCACAAATTTGTTATATCACAGGAAATAAAAAAAAGCCTAGGTGTGAGATGTTGCTACGGTACCGTAACTACAGTAATGAAGTTGAATGAGCAACATTGATGAAGAGTGATAATTCAAATTATTATGATTATCTGTAGGAAAAAAAAAGCTATCAAATATAGAATGATTATAATATAGAGAAGTATTACGTATTATATTATAGAATAATTAATAAACACATTAAAATTAGTCCTCATAAATGGAGTGTTTTTTTCCACAAAAATGTTACTCTAAAGTGTTTTGTTATTTAGTTATATTTATATAAAGTAAGTTTTTCTAAATTATTTTGTTGAAGGAAACGTATGTGTTTGAAAGTTGAGATAAGCTCATAGGAAAAGTATTTCGAATATATAATGAATAACAGAAAAGCTTTATTTCAACGATATCAATGAAGATGTTGCATTATTTATTAAGAAATTTGTATAAGTAACCAAAATTCGTCCTGTTACTAGTAGAAAGTATTTTCAAAATCTACTGAATAGTTGCTTATTCGTCTTCTAATAAATATATTAAAAGGATTCCTAACTTGTATTTGGTAAAGAAAACAAGATATGTTTGTGTGAAGGTTGAAAAGTGCATTCATAAAAAAGACTCTTTTAAATATAAAAATAAGCAGAGGATGGTTTAAGTCCTGTTTATTTCAATGAATATGTGCATTAATATTAACTGTAACTTTATATGAAAAATGAAATGCCCAGCTGGTAAATATAGATTCGAAAAGCAGTTAAAGTAGCTTTTTTTTCTTATATAATTTATAGCAGTTTGTGCTAGTTGTTATTTTTGAAGGAATGATATAATCCATTTTGTGAATGAATGGGAAGATCATAGGAAAGTAATTTTAAAATTATGGATACTGATTATAAATTATATATTAGTAATTATTATATATATATAGATTATAATTATATACCTACCTTATTTGAATATATATTAATTATGATCTGAACATTAATAGTATTATAATAATATAATATATATATATATATATATATATATATATACTTTGATTCTCTCATTTCAACTCTGAGTATTGAATTTTGGAACACAATATAACATCTACCTCTTCTTGCATTTTGCACCAAGTTAGAATAAGAAATGAAAGCAAATCAGAACATTTAAAAAAAAATTGAACTCTCTTATAACTGAAATATTAACATAGACAACTAATTAAGCTGAAGCAGTATATTGGCTTAATCTAGAAGAATTAGGTAGTGAAAAAATAGATGATTAAATAAACTAAAACACTTTACTTCAAAATCATGGCACATTTTTCACAGCAGTTGCACAAGCTATCAAAATATTTCTCACACTTTCACCTACTACTTGTGAAATGGAGTCCGGATTCTATGTAACAACTTTTTAAAGAATTTCCCCTACTTGATTGGGCTATGCTCGTGAGGTTGATTTAATTATATATATATATATATATATATACCGTATATATATAATATTATAATTTATAGTTATATATAAAAATCAAAATTCTGTATAATATATATTATATATATATTATATATATATATGTGACAAGGTTTATGGCCCAGTAATCATCTAGCTAAGAAATATGCACATGAAATAAAAAAAAAGCCTGGCTGAGTTCTTGCAGCAGTACTTACTACAGTTTGAATGTTGAAATGAGCATCATAGGAAAGTGATATCAAAATTATTATTGAGAAAGGAAGATATAACTTGAATGATTATTTGAAGATTACGTATTAATTATTAATAAATTTATGAAGACATAAAAAATTAGTGTCATAAATAGGGTATTTTTTCCACAAAATGTACTCTAAAAGTGGATTTTTGTTTTTACAAAATTTATTTAAGAAAGTTTCCTTCTTAATTGTTGTGGGAAACGATTTGTTCGTTTGAAAGTTGAAGTAAGCTCATAGCAAAAGTAATTTCAAAATATTAACAGAAAACCTTTTAATTTAACGATATCAATGAAGATGTTGCATTATTTAATAGGAAATGTTTATAAGAAACCAAAAATTCGTCCTGTTACTAGTATAATTTTTTTCAAAATCTACTGAAAGTTGCTTTTCATCTCTATAAATATATATAAGGATTTCCTAACTTGTATTTGGTAAAGGAAACTATATGTTTGTTTGAAAGTTAAAAAAAGCATCATAAAAAAGTACTTTAAATATAAAAATAGCAGAGGAATGTTTTATTCCTTTTATTTCAATGAAGTTGTTGCATTATATATCAACAACTTTATATAAAAAATGAAATTGTCCCATCGCTGGTAAATATAGATTTCGAAAAGCAGTCAAAGTGGCTTTTTTTCTTTATAAATTATATAGGAAAGTTTGTATTAGTTTGTATTTGGTGAAGAAATGACATAATCCTTTGTGAATTGAATGGAAGATCATAGGAAAGTAATATCAAAATTATTATATATATTATATTATATATATATATATATACCTTGAATTATATAGTTAGTAATAGTTATATGATATATTATATTATATCAGTAGTAAGTATATAGTAGTAGTGTATTAGTTGCACTATTTATACTTTACCTTGATTCTCTCATTTCAACTCTGAGTATTAAATTTTGGAACACAAACTATAACATCTACTTCTTTGCTTGCATTTGCACCAAGTTTAGGAATAAGTAATTTAAATTCAATTCAGGAGAATATATTAAAAAAAGTTGAACTTTATATAATCTGAGTAGGTGAGGGGTAAACAGTTGGGCCACAACCTAATGAAGTGAAGCGAGTATAGTATAATGAGTATAGGTATATATTAGTATATATAAATATATATATATATAGATTATATATATATATAATATAGTATATATATATATAGAGTATTATATAGTAGTATTATATATATATATATATATATATATACGTAGATATAAACTACTTGAACGTAGTTGTAAATATTTATATATAATATGATGATATATACTAATATATAATGAGTAGTAAAGGTATATATTTATAATATATATATATATATATAGTATACGTATATATAATATAATATTATAATATATATTTATAGTATATATATATATATATGGTTTTAAACAATTTTTTTAACTAAGAGGAATAGCCCACGGGTAAACAGCACAAGATGCAAAAGAGTCGGGATCTCTCGCCCGATGGAGGACATACGGGGGGACTTCGTCGCGCCCCTCTGTTGTCATAGTCGGCTCGATGAGGCAAGCTAAGAAAAAAATCATACGGCTGATTCTAGAATATGTTCATTAGTATAAAAAATCTTTTTTTCTTACAAATTTTAGTACACTGATTCCAATGATGTTATTATTTTTGTGTACCAAGTATCTTAGTTTAGAGATTAAAAAAAAATCATTCTCCATACAAAATTTTCATCGCTGATCCATAATATGTTACTAGTGTTTCTTGACTCTATCTTATGTTTTCGAGATTTTTCCATTGCGGAGCTGTATTTCTTATTGGTGATTGGGAGGACCGGTAAAGGGTAGTATATATATAAGTATATATGAGTGATAGATATATAGTAGAGGCTTATATAGGTTAGTGAGTAATATAGTATTATAGGGTAGTATAGTAGAGTTAGTAGGATTAGTATATATGAGGATAGTAGGTAGTGGATATATCAGATAGATGATATATATAGGTTATATATAATTGGGTATATATAGTAGTGAGATAGAGGGGAGTAATAGTATATAGATACGTAGGTATATAGTAGTATACTAGTGAGGTACATCATAAATATATATATAATAGTAGTAGTAGGTAGACGTACTAGTATATATGAATATAATAGAAGTATTAATGATAGTAATTTATGATAATATATTAGAATATATTATACATATAGTAGGTAATATAATATATATATATAGTATATACTATATATGTATATATATATATATAGTATATATATTACTATGAATAATATATATTAATCATATGGTAGTAGTATACTATATAATATATTATATATAATATATTATACATAGTATATAATAACTATATATATATTAATATATATATATATAATATTATATATTAGTATAGTATAGTATATTATATGTATATATAGGTATTGAGTATAGTATTATATAGGATAGATTAGTTAGTATATATATGATAATACTATATAAGGGGAATAAGGAAAATCGGAATAGTGTAATGAATAGGGAATGTGCTTTTGTAATTGATGAAATGGATTAGAGATTGCGGAGGTAATACTTCGGAAAGCCTGCATAACAGTTTGGCAGTAATGACGAGGTGATGCAGTGAATATGTGTGGTTGATGCGTTCAAGAAGGAATAGCGTATTTTGAGGATGTAAGTAGTTATTAGTAAGGAGGAAGGTATGGAAGAGGGAAATGAAGTAATGGATAAAACTGGATAT
>JABUQX010093380.1:0-18134 GCA_015478945.1 Trachelipus rathkii | reverse complement strand
AACCAATTAGTTTTCTTCACAGAAACTTCGCACGGTTTTGGTACCGGGTAATAAGGGAATTATACCTTTATCCTCCCTCTTTTTACACCCATAAGCTATTTCGCCCCCGAAGTTGAATGTTACTTTAGTTCTCACAAACCTCATCCACGGGAAAATCTCTTCTTTTTCAACCATATTAAGAGATACAGGACCATTGTCCCGCATGAAAAGCGCTCATTCGGTATCCTCCTTCAAATTATTTATAGAATTTATTTGATAGCTGAATGCTATACCTATAATTGGCCAGAGTACCTTCCGCCAAAATACCATGAGGGGAATGATAGAAACGAGCACAGAGACAATCTCACTCTCCCCGTACCCAAAAACTTTGTGAATTCCCCTTCCAACATTCGCATGTAGAATATATTTAGATCTCACTCACTTTACTCAGGAGACCCACACCTTTAAACTCACGAATGAATTGTTTGTTTTTTGAATTAATAGATATTCAAACAAATTCGACAACCAATCTACATTTTGTTGTTAACTATGTACATTCACAACATTAAACCCCTCTCTTAATAGTTGATTCCGTCGGTCGCCGGTCTCCGCATTTTAACTACAGTACACTATTGCGTTACTTTTTTTATCTTTCTCGCATACCTCCACCATTGAGATGGTTTCTCTGTGACTTATGTTATCCTTATTATTTCTTTTTTTCTTTAATCTCCAGAAAACAGTCAACACAGTTCATGTTCTGACTTACTATTCAAATAACTATAGGAAACCTTGCAAACTGTCTGTGGAGATGTTTCTCTGCTGTGAGTTTTTTAAGAAGGTGATAAGGGGAAGTGGAGAAGGAGAGACACAGACATTATATTATTATGGTAAATGGCTGTTAATTACTTATTAATATCCGCATCGTTATTTTAGTTTGCCCCACCCATTTTTAAGTATAGAATTTCTGAATCATTTATATTCTTTTTGTGTTTTTGGATGATTAATTCTTGTTTGTTTACCGACGAATCATGGAGGTGGCCGCTTACGACGCCTTCGTTTGTTTGTTCTAATTTGATCAAATGTTCCTCTTTTCTATTGTCTTTTCTTGTTTACTAATTTTTTTACTTAAACCTTTGTATTATTTGACACAGAGTCTATTTCTTTACGACTGAAGTTTTTCTGCATACGATATATGTTTTGACTTATATTATATGATTTTATCTATTATTTATATTAAATAGACTATTCTAACTTAAATTTTATAGAATTCTAGTACAAATCTTCAAAAAATTACATATTTCCTTTTTAATTATATCGTTTTGTACGTTTTTCACCGGATGTTATGATGGTGGAAGATTGCCATTTTCCGCGAAAAAAACTTTCGTTTGTTAATTTCGAATAAAAAAGATTAAAATAGTTTAATTGTTGGAAGGGCCCTAGGTAGTTTCGCTTTTTCCTATTCAAAATCCTATATAATTTATATATTATACTAAATTTAATTAGTATATAATTATATATATTTAAATATTACTATATATATATATATATTATATATATATAACATATTATATATATACTATAAATAATAAATTAATATATATTTATATATATATTAATATATTATATAAATATATATATAATAACGTATTATATATATAATATATATATTATAATTATATATATATATTATATAATATATATATATATATATATATAATTATTAATATATAATAGTATATTAATATATATATTATATATATATTTATAATATATATATAATATATTTATATAGTATATATTATATATATATATATATATATATATTATATATATATATATAATATATATATATATATATATTATATATATATATATAGTATATTCTTCCAGCAAAGTGAATTAAAATGACTTATAAACATTAAAACAAAATTAAAAGAAAGAGTATTTAAATTTATGAAGTATTTTTATATTTTTACTATTTTTTTACTGCAATTTATTTGAATTTTTTTTTTTTGAAAAAAAAAAACCCAAATGGCAAAAAGCGGGTTTTTTCAAGTGGTTTTTTTAAAAAAAACCGTTGTTTTTTTTGGTCCCGGCCACATCACGCACTCCCTGCGGCCCCCACTCGCAACCGGGAAAAATTGCAAATTGTTTTTTTTTACGTTGATAAAACGATGAAAAGAAATTTTTATTTTTTTAAAAAGAAAACAAATATAAACATTCATTATAGTATTTTTAATTGAAAAGGAATTAAAAAGCAAAAAATTAAAAAACATAAGAATAAATTGTAAAATAAACTTAGAAAATAAAATAGCAAACGATATATTTTTATATTTGACGATATAAAAAGAAAAAAGAGATTTTTGAAAATTTTTGAAAAAATTTTTAAAAATTCGTTTACAATCAGCACCGTACCGCTCACACCCGGTGCCGTGCCAAACTCTGTCCTCCATCCTCCTCCTTCTATCCTCCATCTTCTCTTATGCCCTCCGTGCATTTCTTTTCTTCTTTTATTTCAGTTGGGGACCTTCCTCCGGGGTTTCCAAAACACCATTCATTCCTCCCTATCTCCTTATCGCTTTTTTCTCCCGTCCTTCTCCCTCCTCCTCATTCCTCCTTCTTCCTGCCTTCTCCTTCCTCCTTCTTCTCTTACTCACTTATGCATTTTCTTCTTTTATTACATTTTTTGGCCAAAATTTTTCAACCTTTCATACGACCATTTCCAGAATTCTGAACCGTCACCCACACGTTGGATTTGTGGTATGCGGTGCAAAGTTCGGTTTTGCAAGTCCGAGTGCTGACGCCATACGCGCCCCGGAGGACATGCACGGCTAAAAATAATAATCGCTAATTTAAACATTTTAACTATTTCTTTGAATCCTAATGTTGTCTAATTTTTCACTTATTAAAATTACAAATTTTAATTTTTTTTTTTATTTGTTTTAATTTTATTTTTTCTTTTTTTTTTTTTTTTTTTTATTTTATTTTTTTTAAATTTATTTATTTTTTTTTTATTTTTTATTTAATTATTTATTTATTTTCATTTTATTATTTATTATCATTTATTTTTCATTTAATTATTTATTATCAGTTATTCATATTTATTTATTTATTATTAATATTTATTATTATTTACTTTATTTATTTATTATTTCTACTATTATTTCGTTTCTATTGTACCCCTGCGGATTAGGGTAACAATAGAACGCCTTTCGCCGGTCAAAATGACCGCCCCTTTGCCTTTTTGAATCGAACCTGCCGACGCACACGGCACGTGCAATACCGCCTCAACCGCCGTTTTTATGACGCGCTTTCACTTCCGGCCTCCAATTATAGCTCTTTGACTACAGCGATATATTGAACGAATTTTATTAAATAAATTTTCTTATCGAATTATATTTTTTAGTTGTGTATCTTTTGTAACAAACGGTCAACCCAGAGCACGTGAAGAGAAAGGACGATTTTAAACATCGATTATTAGGTGGTAAGCAGGTATATAATACTATTCGATTTTAATAAAAATAACTCTTGATTAATGAAAACCATAGAACAGAGGTAATAATTAAATTCTTTCATGCATTGAGCATCTCTTACCGATGCATTTGGTAAAATTAGAACACTAACCTGTTGATACTAGGCGCGCGAGTAATCCAAAACAATAAAGATACTCCCTTTTTGATTACTGGTGTACGCTAAAGTGTCCTATCCATTATATTAGTGGTTGGGTGATCCCGTGTGTAGCGTCAATGAGAAAAATCTCATACCCAGTGACCCTCTCTGAGAGAAATAACGGTTCTTTCTCTAGACCTAAATTCAGGCTATCTTACTCACAGTACGCTGTTAAACCATCTAACTATGAGATCGTCATGTCTTGCATATTAAAATATCAACCATAGATTCTGCAAAAATTGATTGGTAATTGGTGCGACATTTTCACACAATCTGGTCATTGTCTACATCTTGCCTTTGTTAAAGTTAATATTTGTTACGTATGTGTTTTAGGTTCTAGAATTTATTTACGAATAAGACCACGGGAATTAAACTAACTAAGTTACTTCATTTCGTTTTGAAAAAAGTAGATTAATTATCGTTCATGAATCTTTTATAATGAACTGGTCTAAAAGAGGTGGACATTCTGTTAGCCAGCATCTTTTCCATAGGGGACTTAGGTATGAATGGCAAGTAGGTATTTATTATAGTCACGAATGATGTGAGGAGAACCTAGCTATAGGATAATATTTAATGTTATTTTGAGATAATAAATGTTGTTATATAAAAAAGAAAATAAGTATACTATTGTAGTATATATATATATATATATATATATTATATATAATATTATATATTTAGTAGGACTATAATTCAGTGATAAAAGTTTATATATTAAATTATAAAGCTAAATACTAGTGAAGAAGCACTAATATAAGAAATTATACGTAATATTAAAAATAATATAGAATGAAAAGAGTTCGTCTAAATAGCTTGGAAATACTCGTGCAAGATACATGTTGTCAAATCGCATTCGTGACTGATAATAACACTGTGTCGCTCTCTCTCTCTCGTATACCAGATCATTGATCTCACATCTTCCTCAAAAGCCCTCGCATCTTTCTCATACACCAACCACCGATCTCCACATAAATCATCCGATCGCCCTCCAGCCTGCGCTCTCTATTCGCAGAGCGCATCGCTCAATGTTAGCAGTGTGTAATTACTCCTCTTATGTTTTTATTATATAAATACAAGTTATAGCTGTGCTACCTTATATATACAAGGTGTGCTACAGAAGGTTGTATAATGCGCTAATATATATTACTTTTAAGTGAGATTTACTTAGGTAATTATTTTGCTATAATTTATTATATTTTTATTAGATATATCGAGTATTATAGTTATTAAAGTGACTCTATATGCACAGGTTAAGGGTTATCGTATATTATTATTTTAGTAGTTATTATGATATTAGCTTTATTTATCTTATGAGGAGTAGACTATAATAATATTACCTTAGTTAGAAATGATATATGCCGGAGGATTGTTTATATAATTTTCAATTATTATTAAAATATTGCTTTTATCATCTATTATATTATATATATTTACAATAATTTTTATAATTTAGGGCTAGCTTAATTTTTTTATTATTATCCAATGTATATATATAGTATATACAGAATCAATGATAGCTAAGGTCTACTTTATATTCATGAAATTTATGGTGAGTAGGTGAATTTGTAGTATTAGTATGTTACGTGATAATATATGATATCATAAGATAATATTTGTAAACTTTAATAATATAGTCAGCTTTGATCTTAAAGAGGAACGATCACCTATAGGATCATTATTATCTTGGATACTTGCTTATTAATATAATTTTGTTTATGATATTAGATTCATTTTTATATCATTAATTATGTACTTTTAATGTAATTTATATTATTCTAGTGAATATTTGTAATTAAGTAACGAAAAATTAAATTTTTTTTAGGGGTTTAAATTTTAAAATAATAATTATCTGTTCGAGCCAAAAGTTTATTACTTAGTGGTAACGCCTGATATAATAATCGATATTATAATTACTATAAGGTTTACATTTTGAATTCCTTAAAGTATACAAAGTTTCTAATCTTTCAAATAGCACTTATATATAAATAATTTATTAATAATTTAATTAGTGATATATATATATTATGAATAGATAATTTATTAAAATATTATATTAAAAATAATTATAATGTTAGTGTATGTGATAATAATTACATATCTATATCCTATAGATATAGATATATAATATTATTATTAATTTTTCATCGATTTTAATTGGACCAACAAAATATTACCAAACCATTTAGGATTTAAGTTTGTGTATTGTATTTTGTATATATTATATCGTATATTATTATTTAAAATATATTAAGTTATTTATATATATATATTATTATTTTATGTGCTTTTTGAAAGTGAGATTGATTTGTATTTACTAATAATGTAATCGTAAGAATACCTTATAATTCGATTTTATCACTAGTTACCCCATTAATAAGATGAAATCATTTTGAGGTCTACCGAGAAATTTTTATTTTATTAATTTATAACAAATGTTCAAAAATTTATATATTTATATATCGTTATAATATATATATATAATATATTCCTAGATATATATTAAATTATATCTAGTTAAATAAGCAATTAAGTAATAATGTCAACGGCGAGATGGCATCATCCTCAATGAAATTATCATATCATTTAATTTTTGCTTATTATCCCGAATCAAACCGAGTTTTCTAGTCAGGTTGTACGTGCCTTCTATAATCTTTAATTTTTCTTCTATAATATAGTATAATAATTACTCTGATATTCCATGTAATATATATTATTTCTGTAACACAGTATCTTTGAATACACACAACACAAAAAATTTTGTGTTCAACTATCATTACGTAAACGTTACGGAATCCTTACTGAAATGTAATTATCTGTACATAATTTAGAAATTTATAAGAAAAAATTAACATTTGAGTTAAAATTTATTTGAGCTACTGTTTACCGCTTGGATTAATAGACAGTTTATTATGACATAGTAAATGCTCACTCTCACGGCTCGTTCTCCCAAACAGGCTCTATTTATTATCTGGCATCTCACCACATGACTCCTCCGTCCGTTCCATGATCTATTGATCTTATTGCTTTCAAGTCCATATTTGACCTTCATTTATCTATAACCTTAAAAATGCTCACTACAATTCCGCTCCCAATTCTGGCTGGCGCTCATAATTATACTCCTTGACGTTTACAATAAATCTCTCATATACTCAAGATATTATGGCAAAATTAACACATTTAAAAACCTCCCCCTATTGCCAAACTGAACCTCCTCTGCTTCGACTAATGGCAGTTTAAGCCTAGATACTGGAGCAAAATTCAAAAGAAGATATAGTTGTGCGCAAATAAGACATTCATAACTTAAATGGCGTGTGTTCTTAGACAGTCAATGTTTCTTGGATTAATGGACAGTCTTGTTATATAATGACGAAGTTTTGGATGCTTAAGTCGTTATGTCGTTCAGAATGTACAAATATTACGCGCGAAATAGGAGGAGATTATGTTAATGGTGCAATTACTCTCATAGCCCTAGACTACGCTTTTACAAGAAGAGTAATGTGTTGCATAATTAAATAATCGAAATATGTCGATGCGCCAACTCTCACCAAGTATGTGATTCTCGAATATTATGAAAACATGTGTGATCCATGAAATTTCGAAACGCACGTTCATGCCAGATATAGCAACTCGCGAGAGGTACTGTGTGAGTGTGTGTGGGTGAAAATTATAAATTCCGATTAAGCCCTCGGAACAACTCAATTATCCATATCTATAAAACTGAATTACTCTTTTAGACTAATAAGGGAGTATCTATCCAACTCCCTTCTAAGATCGCGATACCCGATTACAACAGCAAAATTTTACATTCCAGTAAATAAGTTCACTCATAATGAGAAAGTTAGAGATTTCGTGTGTTTTTCAAGTAGAGAATTGATAAATCACTCACCTTTAATTTTTTGGGAACACATGTCATTATAATAATATAAAGTTCTAAGTGAACGATACCTCTTTCTGCTGTTAATGAAGCTGTCAGTATATTTTGACAGAAGCAATGATAACCGATTAACTCCCTTATCTTTTTAGAGTGTAGTGATAAGAAGATAATCCACAAAAAAACTTGTATTGTCTTTACAAAGCTCATATACCTTTAACTTTACAAATGCATAGCGTGTTATTATATTGACATGGTTGATTCGGAGAATCGATTGTCATTTTTTCCAAAATATTATGAATTAATAAGAAAAACAGATGTAAATGTTTAGTTACCAATATAAGAATGTGATTAGTGGCAGTGTATCTAACACTATACATATTGTCGGAGAACAGTCTCAGAGTAATCTAAATAATATTTTATCTCTCACTAGGATCGCACACTAGCAAATTAACAGTGACCCAATATATTTGAATATAATGTGTATTAGTAAACCAAGTATTAAAACATTTAAATTATTTCTTATATCGGGTTCCTAATCATCATAAGTTACGTAGAATTACGCCGTTCGCATACGAATAGGGTAAAACTAAAAAGCCTATAAATTATGCATGTAATTTTTATTTAATTTTTTAGCAAAAGTTTTTACAAAACACATTACATTACCTTTTTGTCCAAGTAGCTTCTATTACAGGATACGCCATTATACCATAGTAGTGTATTCTGAACTCGCAGATATATCCAATTCACCGCAAAAATTGCCCTCGGAACGTAGAAATCGCAAGAATATTCGTCGGCGATGATATAAAGGAATACAAGAAGATTTGTTCAATCACATGATTCGAATTACGCTTCTTCTATGTAACCAAAGCATATTTCACAGGCAATCCGAGGATACTTGGCGTTAAAAGAATTATCATCTACGCCATAGATTTTTAGACGTATATACGTCAATTTTTCTTCCCAATGCTATATTTAAGAGAGTAGATTTAATTCTAGTTCAACAAACTTTAGCGATATCACGAGTACCTCCATTACGTTTTAAATGCGCAACCATAACAGATAGGTACGAATTGTCCCTGTAGAGACCGTGCTCGAGTCTCTCGCTTTCTTTCTCATTTATTTATAAGATATCATGCTGCTGTAGTAAATGCACTTTTCGAGTCAAGCCTGGATAGAAATAGCCGTGATCTCTTGAAGCTATGGCTCGCAGTGAAGGAAAGTACCACCTTCGCCGCCAATTACACGTGAGGATTGACGATTCGGTGCAAGCTTGAGAACACAAGTTTTGAGAACCAATTGTCAAAAAAAAATTTCAGAAGTCTTCAGCCTAGGGCGCAGAGTGTTTTAGTCCATAAAGCTCGCAGACGTACAAAACTATAAGTTCTGAATATATCGCCCTCAAAAAAGAGGCGGAGAGCAGAATTAGTTCTTCCTGCTGATCTCCAGCTATTAGCGTCTAAAGTGCACTCAACTATTCTCAGAGGCGGGACAAAACTCTTGAGTATACAGACTATCATTTGACAATGTTTAAAAGTCTAAGACTATATAGCTCAATACAAATTCGAATTACAAAACAAGCGAACTGCATCAGACGATGGAAGTATTAGAAAGTAGAGCAAAGTTGGATGACATATTAAAATTACAAATTTATCAGAAAGAGTATGAGGTTGATGAGAGTCTGAAAGATTTTCGGATTTTCACATAGAAAGAAGTTGGTTTTCTAACAAGGTTCACCATGCGCGAAGTCGTGTGAAACGCCTCGCGTGCCATTCACACTAGTGAGCATCTCGCCCTAGGTTTTTAGAAGACTGGTAGACGCAGGCATGAGCTCTCTCCTCAGAGCTCCGAGGCTACGGAACAAATTCATCAGTTTTCACTAGTCTGTGTTACATTCTGCAGAGTCCTAGGGAATTATCGCTCGTGAAGATGTCTGTGCTGTGTCCGCATGGTCTTGAGTTTATGCACTGAGGAGACTCGTGAGTGTGAGCTGGAGCCGAATCTGTGTTAGCTGTTAAGTGCTGTAAGCCGTGAATATTCCATCTCTGGTAGCCTGGTAGTTAGACACACCAACAGGATTCCTGAACATACCTCGCTCATCCTGAGCAAAGTGGTATAAATTAAGTAATGTATTTATATACTATTATATTTATTTTGTTTACTCCTAGCGTGTGTTTATAGATGTGTAATTTTTAGGTAATATCTTGTATTGTTTACCGAGTAGAGTGGCGTATCGATTTTGATTTGTATTTTATTCTATTATGTATCATAGTAATATTATTATTTTTGTCATAATATTTAAACCTTTGATTTTGATCTTAGAATGATTCTAACTGTAACTTTTCAGATTTATATATACATATGGTAATGAATATAATATTAATTATATATATTAATTTATATTTTATAATAGCTAATAATTTAAATATTTAGTTATATATATAGATAATTTTATAGTTGCTACTTAAAAATTATTTTTTGTTTATAATTGTATTTATGTAGTTTATCACCTGAGTGATTAGATAATATATATAGCCATTCTCGAACCATTAGGTAAACATTAAAGATTCATTTATAACTTTTATAGGGAAGGTACTATATATATACTCTTAAGTATTTCTATATCTTTTTACAACTGAAGTAATCAATTTCACACCTATTTCTTAACATACCTTCCATTTATGAGAAGCATCAGGTTGAGTTTACTGATCTGATTGTATATATATATTATGTGTTGTTTGCTAGAATCAGCATATTAATCATCTAGGGTCATATATTAATAGTAGTACCGTATAGGTATAGTAAGCTATACCTCTAATAATACTTTTTATGGTCTTTTTTGGTAAATTAGAAATTATAAATTGTAATTGTATTATACATGAACATTTTTCCTTCATTATAACATCTTTATGGTCTTTATTGGTATAATTAGAGTTTTCATAAATAAGTATAATAACTTACTCATTTCATTTTTTTTTTCTAAGCTTGTACAACCTCAATTTTCAAAACATATATAATATATAATTATAGAACCATTAGAGAATGACTCGTTATGGGAAACAAAAATCTAGTATATAAAATTTATATGAACATTTTCTCCTTCATTATAACATCTTTAGGGTCTTTTATTGGCATAATTAGAGTTCCCAGAAATAGAAATTCTAGCATGTCATCGTCAACTTTATATAAAAGTGGGCTTAAGTCTTTCCTTACCTAGTAATAATCTGATTTTATAACCTAATAGTTAGAATCCCTACTTGGAAATCTACTCGGACGATCCAGTCTTGAACTCTCAGAAGGTATTTCAGAAGCAAATACGAATAATATAATGTATAAATATATCTACTATTATCTAAGCGAAAGTTGTTTTTATGTAATTGATATAAATATATTTTTTTGATCGATATCTGAATATATTGAAATATATAATTTTATACAAATAATGTTTCTTATATTAATGAGGTAAATATATATATATTGATGTTTAATATTATAGACCTATAGTGAGCGTATAATATAGTGATGAATATATAATTAATGCATAATGGAGTAAGTGTGTGCTTTTAGATTATATATATAAGTAAAATATACGCCTTAAAAATTATTTATATATACTTGCTATATTTATAAAAAAATGTAGGTCCTAACACAATTCTATTAATATAGAATGTGATTAAAGATTATAAGTATTTGGTAAATATAATGTAAAATAAAGCTATTTCATATTGGAATAAGGGAGGGTGTAACGTATATATATATATTATTATATTTAAATATGTTTTTTATGTTTTCTTAAGCTATATATATATTAATTAATATATAATATAAATATATATATATATTAATAGATATTATTCTACTAGTATATATATACAGTATATATATATATAATGATAATATATATATATATTATTAATATATATATTTATAGTATTAATATATATATATATAATTATATATAATATATATATTATATTAATATATATGAATATATAATATATATATAATATTATATATATAATATTATTATATATAAACTCTGCCTATACCATAGTATAGTTCTTTCCAGACGCATATTTATACTGATAATATTATTATATATAATATATATATATTTATATATATTATATATAATTATATATATTTTATATTAATTATATATTAATATATATATATATATTATAATTATATATTTATATATATATATATATATTAATATTATAATATATATTTATATAAGTATATATAATATATTTATATATATTTATCATATGTTATATATATATTAATATAATATAATTTAATTTATAAATATATATATATAATATATATTAATATATATATATTATATATATATATATTTAACATCTTATACGTATATATACGTATATAATTAATATATATATTATAGTTTATATATATATTATTATTTCTCTCCTTTTTTGAAATCTTGACTTATATATATATATATGTATTATTTTTTATTCTCAATAAAAAATATGATTCTATATTCTTCAATTAAGATAAATCTACTTAATTAATATAAGCTTATAATATATTCCTTAGTAAAAACATAGAGTATAACTCTAAACAATATCATAATAACACATTCATGTATTTATGATATAATAATAATATTTTTGCTTCTCGCTCTGATAAGAAATAAGGTCTATCCATCATTTTCAAATTATGATAATATATGATAACACTAGATGTATAGTGGACCGACTAGTCAGTCAATCAGCTTAAAAGAGTGTAAACACTCCAAAGCCGAACGACAGCCTGTTTACCGATGTTATGTCTCCGCGATGGTGAGGTATAAGTAATCCAAGGTCTTTTAAGGTTTTATGATTAATATATATTTATCAACAATGAAAGTTTTAGTGCCATCTAGGGCTATATAAAATATTATGTAGACTCAGTTTATTATTGACTAATTAAAATAATAAACTTTTTATTATATTAATTTTATTTTAATCATAGAATTCTTTTTGTGCAGTTCCATTAATGGTATATTTAGACAATTTCTTTGAGTTTTTGATATGTCAGATACAGATAACCATAAATCTACTTCAAATTAGAATACACACATATACTGAAATAATTATGATATATATATTAGAATCCATTAAATTTATTCTACATCTGTAAGATCCATACTTTCAACGGTTGTATTAGCACTTGATCACTACAGATTTGCCAGAATATGACATGCGCTTACAAGATTTTTTCATATACAATAGGATTCATTCAGATGCACTTATTTATACTTTCAAATTTATTTGCTAAATTGCCATCACTTGTAAAGTTATATTACATTATTTTACTTCTTGACTGGTAGTGACTCTTAGACATTTCTAACTTATTACTGTCCATTTCAATTTATACCTAGTTATTCTTCCGTATAGTATTGAATTACCTTAAGAGTCTTTGGCATTTAACTGTTATTATTAATAATGAAATTTTATTAAATGTTACTATGAACAATACAATATTAATAATTTATAATATGAAATTGTTTATAAATAATATTGGAGAAATTACAATAATAGGCATAAAATGAGTATAAATAAAAAATACAGAACCATATTTTGTATACCCACTGTATTATGTTTCTATTTTTTGGCTCATTGACAATCTTTGTAAAAAGAGAAATAATCTTAAAAAACAATGAAATACCTAGCGAGTGAAACTGAAACCCTCATTGTTGCTCTTCTTATTTTTAAAATTATTTATTAAGAATATATTTTTTTACCAACCAACTCTCTTCATGAATATTTTTACACTCGTAACCGAACATAGGCAAATGCCATCGTCAAAGAGCAAATATCTATTAAGTATTATATATCAAGGGAAGAAAGTGCTAGAATAAACATAGAGTTTATATTTATTAGCGAGTATTTTTCTAAAAATCAATCTTTAAATTCCTCAAAGTTATTATTCATAAGTTTCTAGTATAATATCTCCAAGATTAAATACAGAATCATGTCAACACTCCTACTACTCATCCTTCTAATAACCCTAGTAGTACTAAAATTTTGAAAATCATCGAATATTATGAATATCTATCTAGATTATGTCGTAAATATGTGAGTGGTAAGTAAATGTACAATCTTATACATCTGTGTGTATCGAGCGGAAATTATAGATAGAGATAATCGAATAGACCTGAGCCGGTGTGTGAATGTTCTAGTTTGTGATGAATTATGTAATAAACCTTTTTGCCTCAAGCATTGGTGGTTTCTGAATTTCGTAAGAAAGTGTGCTCAAAATATAATACTTTTCTTTTATATGTTTATATATAATATATTCCAATATATATACATTTTTTTTCGACAGGATTAATAGAGTAATGGAATGGCAATACCCTATGTACAGCAGGTACAATCAGTAATTTAATCAGTAATATTCAAACCACCCTAGACTCTAATCCTTCTTATAATATATTATAATATATATACCTTCTTATTTACTACTTTGACCATAACTTTTAACTCTTCCATCAATATTACTATTGATTCATATTTTGTTGTTTATTATTTTTATTAGTTTTTCATGTTCCTTGTTTCTCCTTTAAATATCTACTCAGATCACTTACATTGAAACGTCTAATCTAGTATGCTGATTTTACCCAATTCATCAGTGCTATTAGAGATATATTTATTGTCTTTCCTCCTTTTGTTAACTACCACTTATTTCTGTACCATCTTTCCTCTGGCATTTCAATGCTATTAAAGATTTCTGGTGTAACCTTATGCCTTCCTCTCCTTTTATAATGTTGACTCCAATGTATTTAAGCTTACACACCATTTCATTTCCTACTATCAGCATTAACCTGTTTATCACCATATTCTCAAACTCTTCATTACCACCATAACACACAGTTAATCCAAGTGCATACACAGATTCCAAATTAGTTTTTCATCTTTTTTCGACATGAATAATGTAAGAGTAATATTTACATTTCTCACCGCCTTACTTCCTTTATCACTTCCATTTACTGTACCAAGCCATGGGAGCATCTTTTAGACCATATGCAGCTTTCTTTAGTCCACACCTTTTTGATCTTCGCCTCTTTTGAGTTTTGAGGTCTGTTATATTTTTCCTTGCTATTTGATCTCTCTGTTTGTATCCAGCCACACCAGTGCATCCGGAATGCCCAAAATATCACCTGTCCAAATCTCGATTTCTTCTCTCACTTTCTTTATTGCTACATCCGGATACGATACAAACAAAATTGACGACACAACACGCTTCTTGCTTAACCCCTGTTCTCACTTCGAACCATTTCTTATTCTCATATTTCGTTCTTACATTACATTTGCTATTCCTGTACAAAATCTCCAGAGCTCCTCTCAGCTTCCTTCCCACTGCATATTCTCTCTCCAGCACTCTCAAAAGTAAGTCTCTTCTAGGCACTGAATCGAGCTGTCTCAAGATCATAGAAAGCGTATAATGCTCGTTTGTTGAATTCCCATATTTTTTCCAACGTAATTCTCAGAGCAAAGAGATTCCGGCGTGTTTTGTTCTTTTATATCCGCTGCTGCTTGCTTCCCCCAGTCTGGGCTCTACTATTATTCTCAACCTTTTCTAATTTTCTCATATGTTTTTGCCAGATGTTCAACAAGGAAATTCCCCTGTGTTTTTGCAGTCTTTGTATCTCCTTTTCCCTTATATTTTGGGGCACTATAATTGACTTTCCACATCCTTCTGGTACTTCACTCTTCGTTCCAGCACCTATTAAACAAGTTTCAAAGATTTTTTGTTTCATTTTCTCTCCTCCCTCTTTTATCAATTCTATGGGAATCCCATCTTTCACCCGGTGTCTTACCGTTTTTCATCGCTTTCAGACCCCAACCTCTAATTCTTCCATAGTTTTCTCCTCCCCACCTCATCTTCCTCTCCCTCCACCATCTCTTCTCTTCCTCCTCCCCCTGTTCATTAACATTTAGCAGTTCACTTAAGTACTCCGTCCATTCCGTTGTGTCTATGATTTCCCCAAAACCTCTCCCTGCTTTTACTTGATGTTGCACACTTTTCCTCATTTGATAAAAAAAAAATCCCTCTATATGTTTTGCCAGTTCTAAAGAATCTTCTTCCTTTTTGCCTCCCATCTTCCACATTCTTCCGCCTCTCTCTTTACAGCCTTTTCTTTTACTCTTCTTTCACTCTCTCTGCATCATTTCTTGCCTCCACATACTGAGCCCTTGTTTGTATGTTCTATTTTTCAGCCACCTTTTCCGTCAATACCGTTTTCCTCTTTATTGCTCCTTCACTTCTTCAGTCCACCACTTTGTGTTTCTTTTCTTCGTTCCTCCTACCCATTTTTGCTTAGAGTCTCCTCTGCTACCCTGCTTATCGTTCTTGCATACTCCCTATCTTTCCTGCTACTTATTTCTTTTAGCTCATTATTTTTCTAATATATTCCCTTTCTTGTCACACTTCCCTCAGTGATTCCACTTTAATCACATTTCTCTTTTCTTTATCTGCTTTCACCACCAGGTCCGTCATCAACAATCTATGATCCGAATATTGTTACTCCAGTATTACTTTAACATTCCTTATTATGCTACTATCAGATGATATTATATCGTCTATAATAGATCTCTGATCAATTCTCCTGTGATATTATTGCATCTATACCTGCGAACCTATGTGAGTCCCTTCATTGAAAAAAAAAAACATTCATGATCTTCAATCCCTTCCTCAGACAGAATATATCAGCATATCTCCTTCAATATTCCTTACCTCCTCTCCATACTGTCGTACCATTGTCTCCACCCAGTCTCTTCTCCTTCCCACTCGTGCATTGAAATCTCCAATCAGAAACAGTACATCTTCCTCTCTTCTTCGTATTCTACAATTCTCCAAAACCATTCCATGAACTGCTTCTTTCCTCCTCGAGTGTCCCTGTTGCGCCGAATATACCTATAGAAGTGGTACCTCTTTGCCTGATTTTAAAAGTGCATCTTATAGTCTTTCGTGTAAAACTTCTATAGTCTGTATGAACGGGACATCTTCGGCCCTATTATGAAGCCTACTCCATTCTTTCTGATCCCTCCTCTACCCCCTTATATATCAATACATATCCTCCTCCCATATCTGCGTTCCCTTTCACCCTTTTTTTCTTTTTTTCTTTTTCCCCTTCCCCCTCATTTTCCCGGGGCTCATTCGCATTTCTGCCATTCCCATCACGTCGATCCTCCTCTCCCTCATTATCTCCAGGATCTTCTCCTCCTTTCCACCATACGTCGCAATATATTAAGCTTAGCGCATCTAATCTTAAAAACATTATTCAAGTTCTTGGTCCAAAATCATTTCCGGGGTCTGTTACCTAAAGGTCTGTCTACTTTCGAGGCTGGTCCTTGAGTATATATATATATATATATATATATATATATATATATATAATATATATATATTATATAGTATATATATATATATATAAAATATATATATATTATATATAATATATATATATAGGATGAATATTATATATATTAAAAATCTGGAAAAACTAAATCGTTTCATAAAAATTAAAAAAAAATGTCAACACAGTGGAGTTTCGTGTGTAGGATGTAACGAGTAACGAGTAACGGAAAAACACCGTTACAATTTTTTAAAAAGGGTAGCGTTACCGTTACATCGTTACATTTAAAATCGTTTGAAGCGTTACCGTTACTCGTTACAATTGTAACGCCGTTACATGTAACGCGTTACTGCCCACCTCTGTATATATATATATGCCCTGTTGAGTTATAGAAATAGATTATTTCTATTTTTTTTATTTTTTATTTTTTATTTTTTTAGCTATAGATCGTTAGGAAATAATATATTTATTAATTTTAAATGGTAAAAGATTGTCTTTAAAGGCTATAAATACGAAATAAGAGCCCCACCCCCTGCCCCGATCCAGATATCATTTTTATAACATTTGTCTATGAACGTTCTTATCATTTATAGCGACACCAGACGATTTCCATGAAACTTTTCATGAAATGTTTGTAATGATATTGTAAAGAAAGAAAAATGTAAAAAGAAAAAAGGAAAGAAATGAGCTTGAAAAAAGTTATGAAGTGTCAAAATTTCATATTCATAACCTGTTTACTGCCAGAGGCCTCTTTTCTTTTAATTTTTATAGGATGATATAGATTTATCATGTTGAAGCAATATTTTATTATTTTTGCAGCACTCACGAGTCCTAGAAGACAAATGTTCGTGTGCCATGCATTCGTTTACCACTAAAAATTAATGTAAATATTATTTCGTAACGATCTAGTAAATGAAATTCTAAAAGTAATAATAATAAAAAACCGATTCTGTTTTCTGGAATCCTTGCCATCTTGTTTTTCCTGCCGTATTTAATCTTTATTCTTTAAAGGGGGGCCCCCGGCCCCCAATGTCTGCGATAACCTACACAAATTTGCCTCAAGTTTGGGCGTGGGGGGGGAGGGTTTCCTCTATTCTATTTTCTGCCCACGTCTTTGAGAAGAGCCCAACCCGTGAGTGGTGTTAATCTGTAATAGTATATATTATATATATATATATATATATATATGCATTTATATATGATATATAGAGTAGAATATATATATATTATTATATAGTTATATTA
>JABUQX010093379.1:17500-48093 GCA_015478945.1 Trachelipus rathkii | reverse complement strand
TTGGAAAGTTGAATAATTGGGACCAGTGTTTGGTTATGTATATTTTGTTTGTTAAATCCATGGATGATAATTTTATTAATATATTTTGCAATTCTTTATGTAGTTATTTTAGCTTTCAAAACTGAATTATATTAATCTTAAGTCCAAGATTATTTAAATTTAATTGCCGTTACTGACTAATAGTAATAATATTATAAATAATAATATAATGGACATCGTCTGCAAAATTCCATTATCTCTAGATACACATTATTAAAAAAAGGTCCATCACAATATTCAATCTCAATAAACAACGGTCTTCAAATTAAACGTGTAATTGATGAGTATTGGATGATTGATGTCGTATCCTTTTTATTAAATCCACGTACTGAGGTTTGATGTAAATAGCTATAGAGCGCTATCTTAATTTGATCTATTCTAGCATCCAATAAATTTTAAAAATGATCAGTCGGAAGTTCTTTCGCTAATAAATTGACCTTTGAAATACTCATGCATTAAACCATTAAGGGAGAATCTATAACACCAGATGACGAATTGGAAACCTAAATAATTCACTAAAGCCATAAGGGTTCATTTATAAAATTGTCTATGTTTATACCTATAGGTATTCTTATACACGATATGTTTCAAATTTATATTAAGTTTTTTCTTTGTTTTCCTCATTGTCATTACCTTATTATTCTTAGGTTAAAGTGTATAAAAAGTCACTAAGAGCAATTGTTAAGGCTATTGTAGGAGCCATAGACACCAGAACTCGACTCATCCTAGGAAAGTTTGATAAAACTCTCCTTAAATTTATTATTTTTCCGACATGACGTCATAACAGATTCAAATTTCAATCTACCTCAATCAAAAGAAATTGTGTCAAATACACTTCAATAAAGAAGGATATTTAACTTAATCCAGCGATATTATTTTGGATATGAATTCAAAACATTTATTAGTTAAAATCATAAGTAAAAATACTACTGGAAATAGCAGAATCAATTTAAAAAACTTATTATTTAATTAATTATTGATATTACAAGTGTATATCTTTTAGAATTACGTTACGATAAATTTAGTACATTTATACTATAATGTGCCACCTGTGTTACAAGAACGAGTTATGTGATTTTAGTGAGCGTATTGAGACGTTCGTATTTAAATTTATCTAGTTAGGTTAAATTTATTGATATGCAGATATTTATGAAGAATTGTAATTGTTATTATATTATTATAGTATTATTTTCAGTTCATTAATTGAGTACTTATCTCAATTTGCATAATCAGTATATATTATTTATATTCCAATCTTTTTATTGTGACCTGTAATATTAAATCATAATTCTTAACTATTAAAATGTTAATACTTATTTATATAATGTTTTTATGAATATTTTATTTTAATTTAATATTATATTATAATTTTCAATTTATTATTTTATTATCAGAATTTACACTTTTTGTTAAGTATAATATTATTTGTACTTAAAAATAATTGTATTTATTTTATATTATTATTAATATTATTTATATTTTAATTTATTATTGATATTATTAAATTAATTTATTTTAATTATTATATTAAATTATTAACTTATTATAAACCTAGTTTAATGTTATTCATATTTTTAATTTTTTAGATTATTGAAAATCCATTCTCCTAAACATAAATTATGCGACGAATAATTGACATACATCAACAGGTTCCTTAAGAGAACAGATTATCTCAAATAAATTATCCTAAAATCCCACTTTTCCCACCAAACTATACAAATTAACCTCAAATATTTAATCAATCGTAAACGAAGCAAATATTTAACCCCATTGTAAGTTCCTCTTTAAAGAGAAAAAAGAAAACAACACGTTAGCGTTTTACACCCATAAGATAACATATCTCAATTTACTTCAAAAATGAAAGAGCGCTATTTCAGTTGATGTACAATCGACACTCAAATGCTATAAAACATAGCCAAATACTCACAAACAGAATCGTTCAATTATCCATCTAATGTAGAGAAAAGTAAATTAAATACTAAATGTTACCTAAAACCATATTATATTCACGTACCATATTTCAATGTTGTCAGAATGGTTTGCGTTATTTTAAAACGTAAAATTTAATGAAGAAATATATCAATGAGCAAGTCGAGATTTGCGTAGGCGTATATGTTATTTTATAATTCCTTCTAAGCGTACTCAAGTTGAAATATATCCACCTTAACTATTTATTAAGATATATCTCATTAACCGATCCTATTTATATTCCGTCTTACTCATCTAGAGTTTTTGAACGTTCAAAAAAACAGCTATGCACATAACGCAAATTTAGAACATAAAATAAAATACAATATGGCAAGCTTATACTTAGAGCGTTCCAAAATCCTCAGGGTAGCGAAATATATCTTTATTCGTAAATAACTTTACCCGATGACATAATATGTTTTAATACCATGTAATTTGAATTGCCTTATTATCGTAAGTAGTAATTAGGGTATTATTTGTCAAAAGATAAAAGAGAAAATTACAAAATTCCACCATTTGTTGTTATTGTAAACCAACTCCCGCCATTTTGTTGGTTCTATTTATCTAATTAGAAGACTTGGGGAATATTTAAAAACAGGCTTTTTGAATACAGCCGGGATCAGATTTCTTCTCGAAATGAGAATGTGGAAAATAGAATTAGGAAAATTAATTGAATTACTGTTCTAAGGTCAGTTGAAATAATAATAATAATATTAATAATAATAATAATAATAATAATAATAATAATAATATTTATTTTTCTTTTAATAATAATAAATAAATTAATAATAATAATAATAGCTAATAAAAATATAAAAAATAATAAAACTTAATAATAATAATAAATATAATAAATAAATAATAATTTCAATCATTTTAGTAACATTTAAAGATTGTTTAGTAAAATCAGGCACAAAGGATATCGTGTGGCAATGAGTTCCTGAACATTCATTTGCAATCTTTTTCAAATCTCGATTTTCCCTGATAGTATTTAAACGCGCTCGTTCCACAAACACACACACACACACCACACGAATTATATATAATTATATAATATATAATATAATAATATATTATAATATATATATATATATATATATATATATAATATATATTATAAATATATATATATATATAATGAGAGAGCTTAGAGAGAAAAGTGTTGATAGCTTAAGTTTTACTTATAGATGTCGCCCAATTAGTAAAACCCAAACTTGTATTGTCTGCTACGTGAGTAACAGTTCCGAGCAATGGTGAGTGCACATTTACAATAGAGAATATAAATATATATATAATATATATATATATAATAATATTATATATATTAATATATATATATATATTATTATATATATATATATATAATTATATATATAATATATGATAGTATATATATATATAAAGTTTCTGTGGCTTGGTGGGGTAAAAAAAAAAAACAAAACCCCTCCCCCCTTTCCTGAAAATAATTTTGTACTTGGGAATTTTATGGTATTTTTTGGTAATATAGCCCTCTTCTTTATATCTAGAAAATGCCAAAAGGAAAATGGCATGCTCTAAATTGACAGTAAATCACGATAACAAATGTCGCAACCCCAGGTTAAAAAATGCTGCAAATATTTTTTTACAGTTTTTTACAAACCTTTTGCTACATTTTCAAATGTATTACATTGTTAAAGAAATACTAATAATTTTTTTAAAAAATTATTTTATGTCCTCTAATAAAAAAAAAATTTTTTTTACCCCATCAAATTTTCGCAAAATTGGTGTTTAAAAAGAAAGCAATCAGTTTTTTTTAACCTGGTATGTAGTTATTATTAACATGGGGGGGAAAATTAGCTCTGATAAGAGAGCTCTGGAAGTAGGCTGCAGTGATGACGTTATAAGCCATAGAAAATGGTCTAAGGAAAATCATTTGAAAGTTGGGAAAGTAAGCCTGGGAAAGAGCTAAAAGTATAGCTTGGAAAGTAGCTTGATTATGACGAGGGCTAGAACAAAGGGGTAGCGTCGGAAAAGTTACATAGAAGAGCCGTAAACAAAGGGGGTAGCGGTCGTAAAAACGCCTCAAGGGGAAAGACATGAGCACTCTGGAAAGTACATGAGCAGCTCAGGGAAAACAAGCTTAGAAGCAGTCTGAAAGTTAGTCCCTGGAAAGTAGGCTGGAAATGTGATGGAAAGTAGCTTGGGTGGAAGAGTAACTGAAAAGTATGGAAGTAGCTCTGGAAAAAGTAGCTGAGTGTGACGCGTCATATAGCACAGAAATGCTCATGAAAACTGTTAACATAAAAGTTGGAAAGTTTTTGGCTTGAAAGATAGAACGTAATGAATGATGAGTGCATAGAACAAAGGGGGTTATGGAGAAAAACACGATGAAAGTACATAGAATAGCTAGAACAAAGGGGGGTAGGGAGTGTTTTGAAAAATTTAGCGAAAAGTACATAAGCACCTCAGGAAAAACAGCTAGAAGCATTAATTAAAAGTTAGTTTGGAAAGTTTAGCTGGAATAATATGGAAATAGTTTGGAAAGTAGCTGAAATATGGAAAGTTAGCTCTGGAGGAAAAAAGTAGCCTCGAGTAGATACGTCAGAGCCATAGATATGCTCATGAAAGTACTTAAAAGTTTGGGACAGTTAGCATTGGAAAGTAGCTGAATGATGACGAGGCTAGAAAAAACAAAGGGGCCTCCTACCCGTTAGGGAGAAAAATGCTCATGAAAGTACATAGAAGAACAAGAACAAAGGGGGTAGTATGGCAGGTGAAAACACTCAGGAAAGTACATGAGCACTCAGTAAAACGGCTAGAAGCATTGAAAGTAGCTGAAAGTAGCTTAGAAAGTAATATTTTTTTACCCCATGTTTTGTTTTTTTTCCCCATTTGTTACCAACTTCAAAACGGGTTAAAAAAAAATCTTTGTTTTTTGGATTTTTAAGAAAAAAAAAAAAAAAATTTTAATACCTATTCCATACCTTCACTAATACCAACCTCTATAACATGTATACCATAGCATTTCTATATGTCAAGTGTATGAGGAGAAAAACAAAAGTTAAAGATTTTTGTTTTTTTTTTACCCCATTTTAAATATAGATTATATATATATTATATATATATATATATATATATATATATATATATATATATATATATATATATTAATATATATATAAGAAGAGAGAAGGATATATATATATAATATATTATATATATAATATAATATATATAATATAAATATATATTATTATATAATATATTATATATATAATATATATATATATATAAATATATATATAAAATATATATATATATATATATATATATATTATATATAATAATAATATTATAGATATTAATATATAAAATAAAAGAGAGAGGCATAGAGGGAAGGTGATAGCTAATTTTTGATACGCATAAAGTCGTCGCAAATGTAAGTAAAACCAAACTTAATACGTAATAAAAGATGAATCGTTCTGCGACGCGGTTAGTTCTGGAGCAATGAGTTTAAAAGCTTTTGCTGCATTAGCTCCTGCTCCATTTAAAATACCGGATATATTAGATAGATTTATTCCTTCTTTTTCTAGAGTTTTTAAATATTGTGTTTTCTTTCCTTGCTCATCAAACCAAAGGTCGTATAAGTCTTTAAAAGCTTTTGCTGCATTAGTTCCTGCTTTACCTAAAATACTGGATATATTAGATAGATTTATTCCTTCTTTTTCTAGAGTTTTTAAATATTGTGTTTTTTAAAATTGAATGCTGCTTGTAAGCATGTATAGCTAAAACCTAGAAACTATGATAGACATATAGGAATTATGAGTCTCTCACTCACAAACTTAACTTGCAGAGAGAGAGAGAGAGAAGAACAGACAGCAGAGATGGAAGAGAGACAGTGGAATCGAGAGAGAGAAGACGAAGAGAAGAGAGGAGAGAGAGGAGAGAAGAGAAGAGAAGAGAGAGGAAGAGAGAGAGAGAGGAGAGGAGAGAGGAGAGAGAGAGAGAAGGAATTATGAAAGGAAAGAGATATTAGAGAGATAGAGAGATAGGGAGAGAGATAGAAGAAGGAGAGAGGAAAGAAGAGAGAGAGAGAGAGAAATGGAGAGAGAGAGATTAGAGAGAGAGAGAAGACGAGAAAGAGAGAGAGAGAGAGAGAGAGGAGAGAAGAGAGAGAGAGACGAGAGAGAGAGAGAAGAAGAGAGAGAGAAAGAACCTGTATGACTCGTAAAGAGTTTCGGGATTGACCTGATAATGAAGTGGACGGTAATTGATTAATGCCAACCTGCATCCGCTGTCAAACGAATCCCAAATCAACGAATTTCATCAAGTCACTCACTATTAGAAAAAAAAAATATTAGATTGAAAATTTTTGGCCATTGTTTTAAAGTGCGTCGTAATTATATATATATTATATCATATATATATATATATATTAATATATATAATATATATATAAAGTACATTATATATATTATATATATATATATATATATATATATATATATATATATATATATATATATATATATATATATATAAATATATATTATATATATATATATATATATAATATATATATATATATAATATATATATATATATATATATATATTAATTCAAAAGTTCCAAATCAATATTTAAATAATGAAAATAATACAAAATACAGATTTAATTCGCTCAAATTTTGTAATTACAATTTGCCAAAAGAAAAAATCGCAAGAAAAAATCGCAAAAAAAAATTCACAAAAAAAAATCGCTCTTTGAAATACGGAACGAAAACATCATCCAAAATTAATTAAGAGTTTCCACTAAAAATTGTTGCAAATTTTCTTTTCTTTTAAATGTAACGAATAATAATGGAATTTAATGAAAACTTTTTTGGAATAATTTTTTTCTTTTTTTTTATTAATTTTTAATTTTATTTTATTTTATTTTTTTTTTTTTTTTTCTTTTTTTTTAGATTTTATTACAAAAATATTTTTCCCTTTCATTTTTGCTTATTATTTCTAAAGATTAATTTGCGTAAACGGTACGAAAAAAAGTTACTGTTTTTCGAGTATATTTGTTAAAAAGGTTAATTAATTATTTGTATTAAGCTTTGATAATTCATTACGGAAAAATAACCCTGACTAAATAACACTAATAATGACCTCTTGGTGCGGCGCTGCCCGGTGCGGTGCTGTGCATTTCTTCTGGTGCTTGGTCGCCCATATTTCAAACGTATATTAATACTTATGTAGCACGAATAAACACAAATCAAATAGTATTTTATTAATAAACACTAGCTATTTCTAATACTAAACGAACATAATTAAATACACTACAAATAAACCCTCCCCCCACAAAAAAAGAGTTAAAAGATGACATATCTCCGGTAAACAGTATTTGAAGTCATTATTTTAAAGTTGTCCGACTCCGACTCCGACTCCGACTCCGACTCCGACCCAACTCCGACTCCGACTCCGACTCCGACTCAGTCAGTTTATAATTATTGGGTTCCGGTCTTTGCTCAACAGGAAATATATTTTTATTCTAACTTCTTTTCCGCCAAAATAAATCTCCTTTTTTTTGCGGCTCCAGAGCCCTGTTAAAATCATTAACCTTTCGTTAACATATCGCAAATGTATATTTATTAAAACTTAATAATATTGTTAATATACAATTAATATCGTTAATGTATCGTAAGATATTTCGTTAATAATATCCTTAGCATACCATTAGCAATAGCGTAAATGTTTCATTTGTAATATTGTTAATACATCATTAGTAATATCATAAATATATCTTCAGTAGAGCCATTAATTTGTCGTATTAAATATGGATAGAGAAAAGCGACCAAATGTTCCAAAATTAAAATAAAAAATAAGTCAGAAAGTTAGAGAGAGAGAGAGAGAGAGAGAGAGAGAGAGAGAGAGAGAGAGAGAGAGAGAGAGAGAGAGAGAGAGAGTAACTTGACGAGTCGCAAGAGGGAAGAGTGCGATTAAATAAGTGGGTTACATCTTACTAATTTACAGTTTGTTAAATGTCTAAATCAAGGATACTGGGAAACAAGGACAAACAATCATTTTATTCCAATAATATTAACAATATAAGTAATCTCGACATCATATGCACTCTAAAATGAGTTGCATCATTACTACCCACCTTTTGGATAGTATGGGCTCCAACCCAATTTTAAGTCATACGACCCACAACCCAAATAGATACATAATTTAAAGCAAAACTATATAATATTAACATCTAGTTACGCTTCTTCAAATCCGATTGAATTGTTGTAACTAAATTGGGTCGAAGGAAATAAAATCCCAAAATTGGTAATAATAATGCAACTCATTTTAGAAGGTGTAGAATGTTCTCTTTAAGACTTAATATAAAATTTATCTATATTTAAAAATAATATTCAATTTTTACAATTCTAAATATTAAGCAGTAAGTCAAAAAATTTCAAAGCATAAAAAGAATATAAAGGAAACAATCTTAAAAGTAATTTTCTGATTATTTCAGAAGTTGAGACGAGGCAAACTTATCAGAAAGATTAAATTACAGTGTTTGAGAGATAAGCAGAAGTTCTTTTTGAACTTGGAAGGATTTCGTGTCTAAAATATACTTCATTGAAAGGGGAAAAGTTTTAGGAAAAAGTAAAACTTATCAGTATTCATTGTAAGCTTCTAGGAGTTGTCTTTAAGAGGCGAGATTGCGTAATTACGTAGAAATTTTAGACATTGAAGAAGAAAAGTTATTGTAATAATAATAATAATAATAATAATAATAATAATAATAATAATAATAATAATAATAATAATAATAATAATAATAATAATATAAATAATAATAATAATACAATGGGTAATAATAATAATAAGTCAAGGGTGGGCAAACCGACTATCAATCACACACACACACACACACAATGACACACCGTAGCAACACCAGAAAAAAAAATTCTTCACATTAAGATGAATAATTTACTTCAACGTATGAATTTTCGTGTCATTTAAGTTATTCCACCGTTTAAAAATCAATTAAAAATTAAAATGTTAAAATTATTTAGAATTCAGAATTCACGTTAAGAAAAAAAAAAAAAAAAAAATAAAAAAAAAATAAAAAAAAATAAATTACAAAAAAAAATCCTACAAAAACTAATAAATAAATTGATCCTTCAAGAAACCCTATTCCAAGAAAAGGGAAAGAAATGAAATCGATGGTGATTTACCAAGTTATTTGAACCTGACGTGATGGTTCGACAGATATAATGTCGTGTGATTTGATCACTCTTTCTTCGATAATATTAATAATAATAATAATAATAAAATAATAATAATAATAATAATAATAATAATAATGATAATGATTTCTGTCAATTTGTTAAATTAATTAGTAATTTACTAATACTACTCACAATAATGGCTCTCTAGGGGAATCCATTATTTAATTTATGAGCAAAAATCCAATATAATTGTTAATTGATAATTATACCTTATAATTATAATTATAAATCCATAAATTGAGTGAAGAACCCATAAAATCATGAACAATATAACTATGGCTCACAAAATTAACACATTGTATGTGGAGAATATCTAACATAACAATTAATAACAATTAATTAATCAATAATAATTTAATTAATTAACTAATGTTTCCAATTAAAGGTAATTAGCTCCAAGAATTAATATCTAATTAATTAACATTAATGAATCAGAATTAAGAATTAATACCATCAACATCAAGAATAACATAATTAACAATTAATAATCATCAATAATAATATAATCAATATTTGATCAATAATAATAATAGAATAATATAATAATAATAATTTAACATTATTTAACAAATGAATAATTTACTAATTAAACACCATTATATAAGCTGGCTTCAATTCAGAGTTATAAAATATATTAGTTTGTCACCATCTTTTAATAGTATAACCTTCCTGGTGCAGCTTGTGCCTGTAGGGACACTGAGCATAAAAAGCAAAGCCTAGGGACTGATTCTTCTGCACACAGCACAACAATAAAGTAAGTAGAATTTGCAAGTTTATCAATGCCAGCGTCTCCGCCACAGACAGGTCCCCTGGTATTTCACTCACTGTGGTAAGAATCTTAGAATCAGATCCAAATATATGTTCTTAGAGCTATATTGCTTATTATTTATTACATATTATTATTATATTGTTTATTATTATTATTATTATTAGTTTATTATTTATTGGTTATTATTATATTAGTTATTATTATTATTATTATTATTATTATTATTATTAAAATGATATATGAATAATAGAATTAGACAAGCCTGAGGGGCAGAGAGTTGGAATGTGATTAGTGTGTTTAAAAGAAGAACAATGTCTATTCTATAGGCCAGGGGTCTCTAAACCTTTTACCCTGAGGGGTACAGCACCCCTCTGCTAGGTCCCAAGTGGCCAAGACCCTTAGGTAGGTCATCCCACCAAAGCCAAATTGGATCTATCAGCGGTGACCGTGAAAAGGAACATAGTGACTACTTTGTTCTTGCAGACTATAGTTTCACAGTGTGTTAAATTGTGAGTGTTTAATTTAATTAATGTCTTAAAGATGTAATCAGGTGAATTCTACTGCTGGCCGGATTGGTGGAGCTCGCGGGCGTCTTGGATCGCGGGTCGTCGTTTGGAGACCCCTGCTATAGGCGATTATATAACAACTAGAGTGATGTTTGCTGGAAGAGGGAGATCGTTCAACCAATGGTAACCCCTCTAAAACTTCAAACTATCGCTATCGCCCTATCGCCCTATCGCCCTATCGCCCTATCACCCTATCGCCCTATCGATGTAACCACTGTTAAATCCAAAGCTTTCGAATCTATTCTAAACAAGAAAATTTGAAAATATCTTAATTCATCTTACCTTATCTTTTATCGCCTTGCTAGAATGATTTCAGTAATTAACGACGTTGTTGAGAGAGTAGTGAGGCTAGTCCAAGAGTATCAGAACATTTCAAAACATTACAGAACAGAACAGAACATATCAGAATATTTATGACAACGAAAAAGAAAAGCAATACTTTCTACAGATTGCATTACTGGTAATTTCTCTCCCCCTACTCAGGAACGCACTACTAGGGATCTTCTTTCCTTTCTTAGGAAGGTACTATGATGATCTTTCCCTACTTTCCCTACTCTCTGCTGATTCTTGATCCTCTGATTTGCATTTCGGTAAGTCTTTTTCTGTTGTGCTAAACACATCAAAAGCTTTTAACAGAGTCTGACACAATTCTTTGATTTTAAAACTTTCCTTCTTTTTTTTTCCTTCTTTTTTTTTTTTTTCTTTCTCTTTTTTTCTGATTTTCTTTCCGATCCTTCTATAGCAGTAGTTGTGGACTGTCACTACTAATTCTTTAAAATCTATCAATAATGGTGGTGTTCCTCAGGGTTTACCCTTCATTATTCTTCCACTCGTTTACCCCTTCTCAAATAGTTGATGCTAGGAGGATGACCTTGGAACATCTGACATTTGATCTCTCTCTCTCTCTCTCTCTCTCTCTCTCTCTCTCTCTCTCTCTCTCTCTCTCTCTCTCTCTCTCTCTCTCTCTCTCTCTCTCTCTCTCTCTCTCTCTCTCTCCTCCCCTCTCTATATCATAATCTTTATCTAGTAATCACATGGCGGTGGGAACAGGTATACGTAGGGCATTTAGCCTCAAACTCCCATCATTCAATCTATTTATATATATATATATATATATATATAATATAGCAGCTATAGCAGCATAGCAGCAGAAAGATAGAAGGATAATATATATATATTATATATATATATATATATATATATATATATATTATTATATATATTATGATATGTATGTATGTATGTATGTATTGTAATGATTAATGATAGGAATAAATTATAAAATTTTCCCTTGAAAGAAAATGCCGTTTTCTTATTTTCAATTAATTTTTATTTTTCTTCTTTTGTTTTACGTCGGTGTTTAGGAGCTAAACAGCGTTTTTGTTTCGATTAACCAAGCAACTTCGTTTCAAGCCAATGCTTGAAAAGTAAAAAGAAAGTTTAGGTTGTACATCAATATTAATGTTATGTAAAAAGAATTTAAATCATTTATATTATGTAATAAAATTTGCCATAAAATTTATAACTTGATCCTTTTGGGCACAATTTTAAAATGATGTAGCTGCATTTCCAAAATGTAGTCAAAAGTTTGAGATAATTTGGTTTAGTTAGTTTCTGAGGGTCTGATTATGACATCGCTTTTCAATTTCACTCTTTTGATGTCATTATTAGGCTGATTCCCCTCTTAATTTTGTCAGACGAAACTCAAATGAAAACAAACCTGGCTTGGAAGGTTAAGTATTATGAAGTAAGTACAGGTCTAGTTTGATGTAAAAATTTCCTATAGATAAAAAAAGTAATAAGGTTCTGAGTTTGTATTATTCTCTTTAAATATATAAAGTGGTGAATAATTTTCTTCTAATTGTACAATATATTTTTTACCATAGCCTAGAATATTATTTTAAGATATTCATTAAATGATTAGACAGCTGAAGTAATACATAGCCACAAAGACTCTCTCATAATAGGAATATATATATAGCAGCAGCAGCATAGAGTAATTGGCAGCAGCATATATATATATATATATATATATATATATATATATATATATATATATATATATATATATATATATATATATATATATCCATCCATCCATCCTTCCATCATCTGGTCCTTTGCTTCCACATAACTGGGGTAGAGTGCTCAAATATGAACCGGTAATCCAAGACATGTATGAGTACATTTCTAAGGTATAATAAGGTAAGCGGGACCCTAAAAAAACCCAGTGCTCCCACTATAGAAAGAAACTCTGGTGGGGAAAGAGATTGGAAGATGTAGATAACTAATGAAAAATGAGAGGGAGATGATGAATATTTAAAAAGATTATATATGTGACAAGAGCACATACTAGTGCTGGGGCTGGAGGGATGAACAAAATACCCCTAGTATTGGTTCTTATCACTATGCCATGTCTCAAGTTGCAACACCAGGAATATAACACCATAAGAATCAAGACCCTGGTGACATATATATATATATATTACTACATATATATAAGGTTATAAGGTTGGTTGCTACATATATATAGTTAAGCAGTTATTGTTATATATATATATATACTATACATATATAGTTATATATAAGCCAGGGTGCAATTCCTATTTCACCAATCCTTCAATATAGGCAGTAGCAAGATAGCATATGCTGCTGGCTGCTGGCTGGGCTGGGTTGTTACTATTACTATATATGAAGGCTGGCGGCTGCTGGCTGGCTGCTAAGATGTGCTATATATAGATATATATATATATATATATATATATATATATATAAAGGTCATAAAACTGTTTTAATTAAATCTTGACAAAGGATTTCCAAGAAAATCTATTTTCATTTTTTCAACTTCTAAAAGCTCAAAAATTTTATTTTTTTAATTTTTTCTTTCATTTGTTCTTATACAAATTATTTATTTCAGTCAATTTAAAATAGTTTGGCACCATTTCATTTTTGTTCAACCGAGCATTTAATTGAATTTTACTGAGAGACAAACAGATAAAATGAAAAAGAAAACGGAAAAAAAAGAAAACGAGGAGATGGATAATTGTTGAAGGGTAACTCTTTTAAATACTTGTATTATTCTTTAATTATAATTTGATTGTTTTTTTTGTTTTGTTTTGTTTTTTAACTCACTTAACTTTTCGATAAGAAATAAAATACTATGAAATTACGGTTATATAAATTAGTATATAAATATATAAATAATTAAGAGTTAAATGTCAATAATAATATAATAGTTTGTAAATAACAATACTAATTATTCTTTTTTATTACCACTGCTTGTGCCAGTTGTGTATTCTAAGTAATAATGCAAATAAGAAGAATACAAGAAAAAGAATAAGAATAAATAGAAAAGGAAAAAGAAAAAAGAAAAAAAAAAAAGGGAAAGAAAGAAAGAAAAAGAAAAAGAAAACAAAAAAACAGAAAAATGATAAACAGAAAGAAGAAGAAGAAGAAGAAGAAGAAGAAGAAGAAGAAGAAGAAGAAGAAGAAGAAGAAGAAGAAGAAGAAGAAGAAGAAGAAGAAGAAGAAGAAGAAGAAGAAGAAGAAGAAGAAATTTCTTATCACTCTAAAACAGACCCTTGAGACTCTGAAGGTTTAATTAACGATGTCATTTCACTGAGAAATGACATCATTCAATCAAAGCGAAGTGTCAGTTTTCTTTTCTTTAATTCTTGCCCATTTGACTCTTCGTCTTTCTCGGACCAATTTCGATATCTTCCTAAAAACCTTTTATTTGATTAATTGATCGAGTTGCCTTCTTCATTTAAATTCTTTTTGACTCTTCACCTTTTAAATTACTATTTATCATATGTCATTCTTAAATAATTATACGTAACTCTCATAATTCATTATTAATATTCGGTCATCAAGACCAAGGATGCTGAGCCGGAGCTGGAGCCAGAGCCTGAGCCGGAGCCGGAGCCGGAGCCAGAGCCGAGATTTTTTTGGTATTGGAACCGGGGCAGAAAAAAAATTTAATAATAAAAAAAAGGGATTCGGAGCTAATGCCGGAGCCTGGAAATTTTTAAAATGTGAGCCGGAGCCGGACTGTGAGCCGGAGCCGGAGCCGGAGCCGGAGCCGGAGCCGGAGAAAAGATCTACCGGCTCCGCACCCCTGCTCAGTACCGATCTTCTTCACATATTTCTGTACTCTTAGTTATTTCGGAACATTATTGGTATTAGGTTCCGTTGTGTTTGATTGAAATAGTAATACTAGCAAATTCTGTTAATATTTTCTTATGAGAATACAAAAATAATATTTATTTTCATAAAACTTTGTGTGATGTAAAAAGAAATGTGAAAATAATAAGTTTCTTTGTCTCACGCAATTTTAAGTGTGCTTGGCGAATTTTATTTCAGCGAATCAAATTTCTCTCAGCGGAGTTGCCATGTATTAATTTAGACAGTTGCGAATTTTCTATTTTAGCAAAATGTTGAATGTAATTTAAATAATTAAAGAATTCCCGAAGGGTTCGCAACGATATACAGTTGTCATCGCTTACGACTTGCAGGTGAAGTCGTCGTGATCTGGGGAAAGCCACCACTTCGCTCCGCCTCCATCTCCACCCGGAACTCTTCCTCAAGTCGTAATCCTACTATTTCCTCATTCTTCCCAGTCATGTACAAGTTATTAAGAAACTAGTCACATAAACTACAGTAGCTCTTATTTCCAATAATTCAGAGAGAGAGAGAGAGAGAGAGAGAGAGAGAGAGAGAGAGAGAGAGAGAGAGAGAGAGAGAGAGAGAGAGAGAGAGAGAGAGAGAGAGAGAGAAGCTTCAATGTCTCCAAATTTGTACGCCTTTTCCCATTACCTTAATATCAATATGTATCGTAAATGATGTTATTAATTAACAGAATTTTTGATCCAAATGATTTATTCGATGAAGAGTAAAAATGTTATCGCTCTCATAAAACTTGCTTTAATAAATGTATCAGCTGTTTAATACAATAGGTAAAATACACATGCTTGTATGTACTAAAGTATACATGAGTGTAATAACGACTTACATAGAATTTTTTTTATATAACTCCCTTTGTAGCCCTGGCTTAAAAAAAAGAATTAAGAAAACGGGAATGGAGGTCATGAAAATGTTACGTTTGAAAAATGGAGAAAGAAATTTTTATTTCGTTTTCTTTCGAATTTTGTCACCATAGTTGAAAATAAGATCGGGAAAGTTATTACAGCAAATTACAAAGCTAAATGACTTCTTTAATGGTAATAAATTATTAAAAATAAGAATATAAATGCTAAATTTTTCATAACTTAAAATACATTATTTTTTAATACTTTGAAAAGCCCATATGATACACAATATTGAACATCAATTTAAAATAGGTTAATTCTTTATTAAAATCCCGATAAAATCAGCAATTAAATTATTATTGGTGAACGTTACCTCATCAAAGAAATATCTGCATAAATATCTACACCACCAATCTCAATGCAGATATTCAAACCGACATTGAATTTCTGGTATTACTTGACAATATTCATCGATATATATATATATATATATATATATATATATATATATATATATATATATATATATATATATATATATATATATTATATATATATATAAGAAGAATATATATATATATATATATATATATAAAATATATATATATATATATATATATATATATATATATATTAACGTATTTTTTCTTAAATATTTATTTAGTGCGAGTTCAAAAAAAAAATTTTATCTTTACTTTAATTTTTATATTTCCTTATGTTTTTCAAACAATTTAATTTAGGCAATTAGAGATTTATACCGATAAAATTCTCTCTCACTCTCTCTCTCTCTCTCTCAAATCTCAATATAATTAATTTTAATTTTAAATTTGATTAGATTAGGTTAGGATAGGTTAGTGATTCTAGTTAGGTTAGGTTAGGTTAGGTTATATTAGGTTAAGTTAGGTTAGGTTGTGGGTTAGGGTAGGCTAGGTTAGGTTAGGTTAGGTTAGGTTAGGTTAAATTGCATTAGATTAACAAAGATTTATCTCTCCTGCTTATTAATTTTTATTTATTTCACAGTTTCTTGCTAATGCGATTCATATTAATTCAATATTACTGATGTATATATATATATATATATATAATATATTAAGGTTATATATATATATACAGCAGAGTGTGCTATATATATATATGTTATTAAGATTTATGTTGGTTACATGGCTACTATTAAGAAGGCTACAGCAAACATATACATATAGTTGCTGGTTACTATATGCTATTGTTACATAGTATATGTTATTGCTATTGTTGGCTATTGGCTAAGTATTATGTTATATTACATACTATTACATATATTATGCAGCATTAAGGCTGGTTATAGCTGTTGGTTATGTTACATACAATGCTGCTACTAAGGCTACATATACTAATATATACAGCAAGAAGGCTACATAATATGATGCAGCACAATACATAAGTTGGGAGTGATAGTATGGTTGCTGGTGCAATTAATGGAGTATGGAAAGATATATAAGTTGTTATATATATATATATATGTTATAAGTTATTATATAGTTATATATATATATATATATATATATATATATATATATATATCTTTTTCTAATAAAAAGGAACGTTAGTTCACAAAATTATAATACCTCAGCTTTATTAAAACAAATTGAAATTTAGATAATTAATTTTTTTTACATTAGATTAAAAAAATTGGGGCTAAATTGTGAATACCGTATATATACACGTATATATATGGTTCATGTCTCGTTTTGGTACGTTTTTTCTTTAGTTTAAATTTTAAAATCTAATAAAAAAATTAATTAGTTAAATTTTAACTTATTTTAAGAAAGTTGAGGCATTATAATTTTAAAATATATATATATATATATATATATATATATATATATATATATATATAAGCGTTCCCAAAAACTTTTGTTGCTCCATAAATTTATTTTCTTCAAATAATCCCTCTTTATTCGCAATTTCATGCTAATTGAACAAAAATAAATAGTGGCAAAATGTTATACAAAAAAAATAGAACAGGTCTAAACCTAATTAAAAACTTAAAAAACGAAAGCCTATTTTTAAATACCTGAAATATATTTCCGAAGAGGAAGAAAAGGAAGACAACGGCTTTCATTTTCTTGGCGGCCAAAACTTCTTTCCATACGATTTCCGTTCACGTGACTCAGAACAATGGAACATGTTTTTGCATTCCACAATCTTTCTTGTAATGCAATTAAGACTTTTTTTAAATGTTCCAGTTCTAAGATAATTTTCCTATTTTGATCTGAAATAATGTTTATGAGAGTAAGGTTATTGCTATATATATATATATATATATATATGAGTTATATATATATTATGTTGAAGTTAAGGTTATTATGCAGGGAGTTAGCAGTTGCAGTTATTGTTGGTTGCTGCTAGTTGGCTATACAAGTTGGTTACATATATATAATATATATTGTTATTGCTACATATGGTTATCATACACCATACTTATATGTATAGTTAGTTATAGTATATATATATATATATATATATATATATATATATATATATATATATATATATATATATATATATATATATATATATATATATATATATATATATATATATATATATATATATAAGTATTGATATTATCCCTTGAGGTTGTTCCAACTTCTGAAAAAAATTCTTTAATAATTTTTATTTAAAGAAGTTATTTATTTCTATAATTAACATTTTATGTACAAAATTTAAAATACTATTAACACTAACTAGTCGAGCTTTCGTGGTCGACTCACTCCTTCGGGACTGAAAACATTTTATGATCGATGAAATGATTTTAGCTTCCTTGATTTCTGGCAACCTGGTGTGTTCGTTTCGATGACGCTCTGCTTCTAATTTCCTTTCTTTTAAACTTCTTTTAGCATTTTGTTGAGAGAAATGTTGGAGACATTTTCAAATATTTATTAGTAGTGTCATCTTGAGATTGGTACTGTTTTTTATTAAGAATGATTCGATAAATTTTCTTGTTCGTATTTTGTAGGCTGGATTGTATAATAGAAGGGGGAATCTATATTGATGGTATGGTTTGAATTTTTGCCGGTGTTTAACTAGCAGAGGTTTGTTTGTCTAGGTTTAAATCATTTCTATGTTGAGAAAATCTAGCATTTTAAAATTGTTTGTCTCTACTATGTATTTGTTGTTGCACATATTGCAATTTATTCTGTAAACTCCTGAGATTTTGTTTTGGTTATTAGTATTAGGCTTTAATGCATTTTTCAATATAATACTATTTGTTTTGACAGTATTTATATAATCCGGTATGTATTCTTTGATGGTGCTTTTTTTATAGATTTGGTCCTGGTAGTACGTTTGAGAAATTAACAGTATACATAGCAGAGATGAAGAATTTATTAGATAGATTTTCTCAACATAGAAAAGATTTAAACCTAGACAAACAAACCTCTGCGTTAGTTAAACACCGGCAAAATTCAAACCATACCATCAATATAGATTCCCCTACTATTATACAATCCATACAAAATATGAACAAGAGAAAATTTATCAAATCATTCTTAATAAAAAATAGTACCAATCTCAATAAACAAAAAGGTGAAATAACTATAGATAACACTAATAATAAATATTTGACACGTAGTGAAGATTCAACAAAATAGCAAAGTAAGAATAAAATGAAAAAAAAATTAAGAGCAGAGCGTCATCGGTAAACAGACACACCAGGTTGGCAGAAATCCAAGGAAGCTAAAATCATTTCATCGATCATAAAATATTTTCAGTCCCGGAAAGAAGCGAATGATCAAGACCACGAAAGCTCGACTAGTTAGTGTTAATAGTTTTAAATTTTACTGTATATAAATGTTAATTATAGAATAAATAACTTCTTTATATAAATAAAAATTATTAAAAGAATTTTTTTTAAAAGTTAACTACCCTCAAGGGACAATATCAATACTTAACTATTAAACTACGAGCATTAGTAGTTGTGAATAGATATATATGGTTACTAGATATACGAGCATAGTTGGTATAAGGCGTATATAAGGCGCTGTTATATATTATAGCAGCAGCAGGCAGCACAGCAGGCTATATATATAAGAGCAGCAGCATATATGTATGCGCTAAGAGCATATATTATATATATATACATATATATATATAGTTACATATATATGAGTTATTAGGTTATTATTGGGCTATTGGTTGGGTTGGTTGCTGCTAAGATATATATAGTTAAAGAAGAAGAGTGAGGCTGTTGCTGGCTGCTAAGGCTAGGTTGCTGTGCTGGCCACATACATACAAGGCTGTTGCCACACGCTGGTGCTATGGCTGGCTGGCTGGCTAGCTGGCCAGCTGGCTACATGGCTGGTGGTTACTACAGCAGCAGCATGAAAGAAAGCAGCACTATGCCATGGCTGGCTGCTGGCTGGCTAAGGCTGCAGCAGCTAGATGGCTACACACATGTTGTTGTGCTGTGAAAGAAGATATAGTATACATATATTATATATATATATTATTATATATTATATATTATATTATTATATACATATATATATATATATTATATATATATATATATATATATTGAGTTCCCTAAATATATTTATATAGTTTGAAAGTCGTCAAAAAAGAAGAATTTTATATATATTCTGTTTATATATATATATTGTAAATATAGATATATATATATATATATATATATATATATATATACTTACTTCTCAAATACAAATTATAAAAGGAAATTTAATAATAATAATAATAATAAAAAATAATTAACAATAGCATAATCAATGACACACACACACACACAAAGAGTAATAATACACACACATATTTTTAATTAATAATTATAATTTAATTGCTGTCTTTTTTTATCGTCACTTGAAAAATAAATAAAACATGAATTGAAGATAATCACACACACACACAGATTAATAATAATAATAATAATAATAATAATAATAATAATAATAATAATAATAATAATAATAATAATAATAATAATAATAATAATAATAATAATAATAATAATAATAATAATAATTTCAATATATTAAGTAACTTCAAAAATTTTTCTAAAATGTTCCTTGACTTAAGAACACCCTTTCTAAGGAGTGGATATGATTTTTCTACTGACGAAGTTTAGATGAAGTATTTTCTGTTTTTGTCTTTTTTAAGGAACTTTTTAGACAATGCATCAGACGAATTTGTCCTTTTAAAGTTCATCTCTCTCTCTCTCTCATCTCTCTCTCTCTCTCTCTCTCTCTCTCTCTCTCTCTCTCAAATACACATACAAATAACATATATATATATAAAATTTTAAAATAATTTAATCTAAAAACATTCGTTTGCCAGATATTTCATGAAAAACTAACATTTATATGACACTATCCCGCAATTTAAAACCACAACAAAAGCTGTAAATTTAAAGTTCACACACACACACACACACACACATACACACACACACACAAATACACACTCACACACACACGTCACACACACACACACTCACTCTCACACACACACACAAATAATACAGCAGCAGCAGCTATAGTGAGGTAAGAGCATATATATATGGTTGCTGGCAAGGCTGGCAAGGCAAGGCTAAGGTTAAGGCTGGGCAGGCTGCTGGTTAAGGCTGGCTATACATATGCTACATACGCTAAGGCTGGCTACATATATATATATAAGGCTGCTGGCCATACTGATAAAAATCACCCTAAACCATTCACTCCCAAAGACTCCGGAGACCCCAGCAGATAAATAGCAGCTTGATTCATCAGACCACGACAGCCAGCAGCGACAACTCCGGCTACTGGCCTTCTCTATGGTGAATATTTGCAGCCACCTAATAGGACACATGTCGCGCTTCTTTTCCTCTGCTCTCACACTAGGCCTAGGGCCGAACAGGGTAGCGCACAAGGTGAAAGTACTTAAGAACGGGGGTCAAGATGTAAAGTAATTGCCAATCTTCACGCAATCTCAATTTGTATCTGCAAGGGAGTATTGTCTGGTTCTTTTTAGCTCCTCGTGTGGTCTGGTGGTCAAACACTTGCCTGTTTATCTGCTAGGGTCCAGGCTCGATTCCTAGCAGGGTGAAATGCTTTTAGGGTCTTATCAATACAAATTGAATTGCGAACAGTTTGCAACTATTTATTCTGTACAACTTAACCCTCGTTCTTAAGTATTTTCAATCTTTGTGTGTAAATCCCCTGTTCGGCCCCCAGGCCCGAGTGTGAAAGGGGAAGGGCGCGACATGTCCTATTAGGGTGGGGCGAATATTCACCATAGCGGCGTCGAGTTCTTCTTTTAGATCATCGTGATCTGATGGTCAAACACTTGCACGTATTATATCTGTTAGGGTCCAGGTTCGATTCCCCAGCAGGGTGAAAAGGGGTGTTGTTATCAATACAAATTGAATTGCGTGAAGAATTGCAATTTTCATTCTGTATATATATACATATATATATAGCAGTATATATATATATATATATATATATATATATATATATATATGTATATATATATATTTATCTATATCTGTATATATATACATATATATATATATATATACACTGTATATATGAATTAATTTATGTTATATAATATAATGACGAATTTTTTTACACGTTGGCCATCTTTTGTACGTCTGGCAGCGACACTGAAAAAATTATTATCGATAGAATTTTCAGCCATTTTACAATAGCAGTCTGTGGAGAGATTGTTCTTCTTGGGCTCGGATATTCTCAGGCCCAAGAGAGGTCATCCCCGACTGACAGAACAGTAATATAATTAATAAATGGTATAATATATATAGCAGTATAGTATATATATAGAGCATAGAGCAGTATATATATATATATATATATAAGAAAGAGAGTATATATATATATATATGTTGCTATATATATATATGATACAGGTATATATATATATATATATATATATATATATATATATATATATATAAGATATAGTTCTATATATAAGAGAAAGATATTGTTAAAATGGAAGAAATATTACAGCAATATATATATATATATATATATATATATATATATTATGTTATTATTATGTTATATTATATATATATATATATATATATATATATCAGGGCTGGTGATTTCTTTTAATTTTTAAAAATCCAAAAATCAAAAATCTGATTATTTATTTTTTTTTATTTTATTTTTTTAGGTATCAAATTGCCTTTTTTAATTAATATTTTAATTAGAAAATAATTCTAATTATTACATAACTAAAAATATAAAACAAAATATACTATTATTTAGTTTATTTGAATTATCTAAATTACTGTATAATATCTTCGAGTAATTTAATTTTATTTATTTCTTTATTGAAAATGACTTGAAACTACATTGATGACTCCCATTTATTATAAAAGATGAAATATACTTATCATTAATCAAGTGATACTAGGAATAATTATTAAATTAGAAAAAATTTGCCTTAAAAATCAAAAATCAAAAATCTAAAAACCATGATTTTTTTTATAAAAATCAATTGATTTAATCAATAAATATATATATATATATATATATATATATATATATATATATATATATATATATATATATATATATATATATAATATGAAGGTTTATATATATATATATAAGTATATAAAACAAGAAGTTTATTTACTCCACCTAATGTTGTATATATATATAAAAATAACACATTAAAATATAAAAATGGAATAAATATTTAAATTGTAAGGTAAATTTATTGGAAATTATGTAAAAATCACCGATGAAGTGTTCAAAGAGGACTGTTGGAGACTTCAATAGTGGAAAAAAATTATTAGCTATAGAATTAGCTGATTGCGATAAGGGACTGGCGAAGCAGAAAAGTTGCGGTATTGTGAACTGCGGAATATCCAAACAAAGTTAGCTGAATTGCGAATTGCGGACTAACAAAAAGTTGCGGTGCTCCACCTTGCTATATATATATATATATACTATATAATAGTTATATATATATATATATACAGGTTGGTTATTATATATATATATATATATAAATATATATATATATATATATATATATATATATATATATTATTATATATATATATATATATATATATATATATATATATATATATATTTACATATATATATATATATATATATATATATATATATATATTTTTTATATATATAAATATTTTATATATATATATATATATTATAAGGTTATTATACAGCATATATGGTTGGGTTATTGCTGCTGGCGCACAGGTTGCCATATACAAAGAAGAGCAGCAGCAGCAGCAGCAGTGAGGCTATATATTATACATATATTATTATATATATATATTACATGTTATGTTATTATTGATCCTTTATTACAGTTGTTTTTTTGTATTAGAATTGTAGAATTGGACAAATTACTTAACACAAGTGTTAGCTTGACAAAAATAAAAAATGTTTTTTTGTCCTATTAAAAATGTTTTGCAATTAGTCTGTGACGAACGTTTGGGCTCAGAAAAATGAACTCAAAAAATATTTTTGAAATAATTCCTTCAATGTCTTTACTTTTGTGACACTTGAAACGGAGGGACGGAATGGAGAGAGAGAGAGAGAGAGAGAGAGAGAGAGAGAGAGAGAGAGAGAGAGAGAGAGAGAGAGAGAGATTTCGAGTCTACACACAAAGTTCTTCTTCTCTCTTCTATGTTGCTCCATTTATGTAATGATCTCATACGTCTTCAAATGGAATACTGCGATCGTTAACTATGAGCAATCTGACAACGCATTTCTTCTATTATTTCTGCTGATTTTTATTTAGTTTGGAATTGATGAGTGCATATTATTAAATCTAATCTTAGAAAGATTTGCTGTAGTGGCCTCAAAGGATCTATGGATTTTCTTCACGCCGTGAGAGTTTTTTTCATCCGCATACTTGCTCTATCTATACAAGGATCTTTTCCGCCTTTTACTGGAGTACTGTTATCACATCTGTGCAGATTCAGTTTGCTTTTCTTTCGGATAGTGCCGTGTCAAAGGCTAAAAGACTACTAAACTGTCCCTACATTCTAACTCTCTTAGCTTTCTATCTCTTTGAAGTGACCTTGGTACTCTATCTATTTTCTGGAGGTTCTACAACATCTGGTAGTCAAGGGAGCGGACCCCATGCATTCCACCACATTTACGAAGTCCTTGAAGCACTAACTATGCCTTTATTTTGCACAGAATTTGCGCATAAATTGACAAGTTCATGCTTGCCCAATGTGGAACCTCTTCCTTTCTTGCGGCATCTGTGTAGGAGCTCCAGTTCCACACGTTATTTGGATAAATTCTAGCCGAAGACTTAAAGACTTACTAACTACTGTTCTTTGCCTTCATATTCTCTTAACCCACTATCTTTACAAAGCAACAGTTGTGCTCTTACTTCTTTTCTATTTGTATTACTGAGGTGGGTACTCGAGGTGAACTGACTTCCTGTATGCCATAAGCTTTACGATGTCCTATCTAGCCAGAGTGTGCAGGGTCATCACATGAATTTTGTGTTGACATTTTCAACTTCAGGAAAGTTTGTTGTGGTGTCTCTTTCTTTTCAACCACCTCTGTTCTTTGGAATTCCCTTCAATCTTCTGTATTTCATGCTAGTTTTAATCTCCCTTACTTTAAAACTTGCGTCTGCGGTCTCCGGAGACATATTCTTTTGGCAAGCTCAACGATGGCGTTTGATTTTTAATTTTATAACCCTTTCTAGACGCGGCAGCGAAAGCTTAAAAAATATATACAAGATAATTATAAATATATTTTAAAATTTTTTAAAAATAGCAAATTCATTTGATTTTATGTATATGAATATTTTTTATTATTTAATTTTGTCTAGACGCGGAATTAAAAAGTATTTAACAATATCATTACAAGATTAAATATTAAAAATAAAAAATATTATAAAAATATTAAAAATCTCAAAATTTCATTATTATTATTATTATTATTATTATTATTATTATTATTATTATTATTATTATTATTATTATTATTATTATTATTATTATTATTATTATTATTATTATTATTATTATTATTATTATTATTATTATTACTATTATTAAAGAGAGAGAGTTGACAGTTGCTTTAAAATTGGTTCCATGAGGTCGATCCGCCATCTTTGTTTCAATCTTTTCGAACGTCTTTCAATATTTGCATTTTATTTTTCTGAATTTTAATATAAAAAAAAGAAAAAAAAAATTCTTTCTAAGAGCGATAGACGTAAATGGAGAAGCTGATAAGCGTATGTAATGGGAGTAGGAAAGAAAATGTTAAGAAAATGTTATGAAAATGTTAAGAAAATATAATGAAAATGTTAAGAAAATGTTTATAAATATTATTATTGTTTATTACTCTTAAGAGACTTTCGATATAGTTAGTTTAAAATTTAAAAGTTATTTCGTCTTTGTTTAGTTATAGACTTGTGAAAACTAGTTTTAGTAGTTTTAGATGATGGTTGGTTGGATGGTTGGGCAAATTACATAGTTTAATTTATTTGGTAATGGGTAAAAACTAGTACGGGTAGTTTGATTCGATCTGTATGTACAATTTAGGTTGATGTGTTAAATTTAATGGTAGTTTGGTTTTTAAAGGATGGTTATACAATTCATTAAGTAAACCTAATTTGATGTAGATTGGATTGCACAAGTTAAATGTTACTTGCCTTTTGTACATTCAAAAAAAAAAAAAAAAAAAAAAAAATATTAACAAGGGAAGGGTTTGGTTTTATCTGTAGGGCTTTTCGGTTTTAACCCCAAACCATAAATGGTTACAATTTTATCAATTTCTATCCAACTTGCATCAAATCAAAGGCAAACTGTACTTTTTTCTTATCACCTAAAACGTTGATTTCTGATGTTTTTGTGAGTCTATAGATTTGCTTTGTATTTTCATTTACAGAAAAACTGTTTTTGACATTTTGGAATTCACCTCCTACAATTTTTGTCGAAATAATTTGCTATACGAAGATGGGTCTATTACACACACACACACACACACACACACACACACACACACACACACACACACACACACACACACACACACACACACACACACACACACACACACAAAAAAAACGAAGCCTTTTTCTGATACCTGAAACCAAAACCCAGCAATGTCTATTTCCGAACAAAACTAAAAATGATTTTGAAAAATTAAAAATTGCTATAATATTTTTTTCTGGACATTCGATCAGTATGAAAATTTCGGGGCTTCTGTAGATAGAGGAGGTACATATTTTTCATTTAGATAATTTTTTTTTTATATGCAACAGTTATGTTTCTGGGCATGGAACAAGTTTAAAAAAAAATAAAAAGGGTGTATCTGCTCCAACTATATACGCCCTGAAAATTTGATATTGATTGGATAAATAGAAAAAAAACATTATCGCCATTTTTATTTTACTTATTCCTATCAACTATTGATGGGATCTGGTTTCAGGCATCAAAATAAGGCTTCAGTCATTTTTTTTGGTATAGTTCAAGATTGGAGTCATTTCGACAAAAATTGTTGGACGTGAGTTTCAAAATTTCAAAAAAAAATATAGTTTTTCTTCAAATGAAAATACAAAGTGAATCAGTAAGGACAAAAAAAAAAAAGAAAAACATTTGAAATTGACATTTTAGGGGTCAGATAAAGCTACAGTTTGTTTTTCATTTAGTGCAAATTGGATAAATATTAATTAAATTAGGACCATTTCCTGTTTGGAGCTCAGACCGAAAAATCACATAGCCAAAATCAAAAAATTCCCTAATAAATACTAACGTTCAATCTAAAGTGAGTTGTTCCTTAGATATTCCTAAAAAAAAATTTAATATTTTTAATATTGTGCTAATGTATTTAAAATATTAAAACACTTTTTCATGTCTCTTGACTTGTCGATGTGGAAACTTGTGTGTGTGTGTATGTGTGTGTGTTTGTGTGTGTAGGTGTGTGTGTATGAGAGAGAGAGAGAGAGAGAGAGAGAGAGAGAGAGAGAGAGAGAGAGAGAGAGAGAGAGAGAGAGAGAGAGAGAGAGAGAGAGAGAGAGAGAGAGAGAGATGTTCTAATTTTCAGTCAAAAATTTTAAGTAGATTTTAAGTAGATCAATATGTAGAAACTTCCCATAAATTAAGGCACCCTTCAATAAGTACGCTCAAAATACTGCGCTTTAAACGCTGCGTTTCTGACGCCACGCAAACGCCATCTGAATAGATAAATGAGTAGTGTATTGTTCCATCTATTTAATCGCTCTTGTCCCATTCTTTGACTTATTCAGCTGGCACTTGCGCGGTTTCAAAAACGCGGCGTTTAAAAACGCGGCGTTTAAAACGCGGCGTTTAAAGCGCTCGTATAGAAAGGTCCTTAAACCACTAAGAGAGGAAAATAATTCAAGCCACTAATTTAAATGAGTAAATATATATTTAAGTATGAGGGTGTCATACACCCATTAAAAAATAATCTGAAATGTTTGATACATTTTAACACGTTTATTTTGTTCACCAACACGAATGTGTTAATAACGGATAAAAAAAAACACAAATCACTCAAGGTTAACTTACATTTTCAGCTCATTCCATAAGCACACACACACACATACATACAAGGTCAACATAGAATAATGTGAGTATGGTTTACATTTAATATCAAATAACTCATAAGTGGTATGTGTTTTTCTATGTGTTAATTGTATATAAATGCATAACGTTATTAGAGTGTGGGAAATATGTTAATGATATGTTAATGTTATGATAACAATAATGTTAATAATGGTGATAGTGGGTTATGATATATATATATATATTATATATATATATATATACAGGAGTAAGGTAGGATATATATATATATGATATATGTTATTATATATATATATATATTAAGAGTTATAAATATATATATATATATAAATATTATATATAGATATATATATGTATGCGATATATATATATATATATATATATATATATATATATATATATATTTGTTTATATATGGTGTCGTATGTATGTGTATATGTATATATTTGTGTATATGTATATACGTATTGTTTTCTTTGTACTTTATATTAATTTATATATAAGTGCCCGGTAGCTCAGTGGAAGAACACTAGTCAAACAAAGCGAGGGTCCCAGGTTCGCAACTGGTCGGGTGGAAAAATGTTAGAAATTCTCTCCTTGGGCTTGGTTTCGTCTTACTCATATGTTAATGGAGTGCACCCCGTGCTTAATTAGGGACTCTGCCCGTGAGTGGTTAAAAAAATAAAAAATTCGTAAATTTTCATCTAACAACACAATGCTGGTGTTTATGTTCCAGTGAGTATTAATTATACTATTGATAAACAACAAAAACAACAACAACAACAACAACAACAACAACAACAACAACAACAACAACAACAACAACAAAACCGATAACAACAACGAAAAACAACAACAACAGTAAATAAAACTATAATATTTCTATTCTAATAAATTGTAATTAAATCTCTAACAACAATAAATAACAAAATAAATTGTTTAATAACAATGAAAACAAATAATAATAATAAATAACAATTGAAAGAACAATTAATAAACTAAATAATAAATAATATAAATAAATAAAAACAAATAAATAACAAATGGAATAATCAATAAATAAAAATGCAACAACAACAACAACAACAACAACAACAACAACAACAACAACAACAACGACAACAACAACAACAGCAACAACAACAAAACATGCAACGAATCTTGGTCCACACAATAAGTAAGACTAAATTTAATTACGAAAACCGAATTAACAAAACATTGTCTTGAAATTAAAGTGCAAGACTTTGTCTTGATATTTTTAAGAATTGCTAATTAACACAAATTTCTTTTCAACTTACAATATATATATATATTATTGGCTATTCAGTAGGATCTTTACATATATACAATATATTATACATATGCATATAGCATATAGTATATAGTATAGTTAATATACTAAGTTTATATATATAAGTTATAAACATATATATATAAAGGGGAGAATCAAAAAGTTATAATTATGGCTGGTTATCCCTTAGTATTAATAGTTTTGTTTTATGCTATTGGCTATATGAAAGTTATGCTATGTTATGATTATATTTTGATATGTATATATATATATAAGGCAATATTGAAATCAAAAATGTAAGTCAATACCGATACCAAAAATTGTAGGCCGATACCGATACCAAAACGTAAGTCACAACACAACTTACAATTCTAGGCCGATACCGATACCGATACCGATACCAAAAGGTTTACCGATACCCGATAAATTTATCGTCAAAATTTCCCTATAAATATTTAAAAATAGTATATATATATATATATATATATATATATATATTGGTTAGTTATATATTTGAGCATATATATATATATATATATATATATATTATAGCTATATATATATATATATATATAAGGTTATACATTTTAGAAATATAGCATAAGAAGAGTTATATATATATATATATATATGTGAAGGTTATGAAGTTATAAGCATATATATATATATATATATATATATATATATATTTCTTCCTTCCCAGAGAGCATTTTCATCCTGTCTGTCGCGTGAGGGTCTTCCTGATTATCCCTTTCCTGAACCACTCCTCTTCTCTCAACAATCTCATTGTCTGCAGCTGGCATCTTTTTAGAGAATCCTCCACCGATTCGGTCCATCTTTTCTTCGGTCTACACCTCGGTCTTCTTCCTTCCGGTGTCCACTCGCATCTTCTTTTTCATCCTGTCCGACCATCCTCTCCAGATGCCTCCACCATCTCAATCTTCCCACATTCATCTTCAGTATAATCTTCTTCACTCCTACAGCTTCTCTGGTTACTTCGTTTTTTTTATTCTTGGTTCTCTTCTGCTTCTTCCAGTCATTGTTCTCAGAGCTCTCATTTGCGCCGCTTTCTGTATTTCTGCACTCCTCTCTTCTCGTAGTAGTCTACGTTTCGGCTCC
>JABUQX010093379.1:0-2500 GCA_015478945.1 Trachelipus rathkii | reverse complement strand
TTAAAAAACCAAAAGTTTATATTGAAGTTTTAAAAAAGTTTAATAATTCATAAAACAATATTTGAAGGACAAAACGCAATGATGTACAGTTGCAGATGGGTTTACAACTTGCAGATGCAGTCGCCGTGGTTCGAGGTCTTTGCTTTCCCCTCTACCGAGGAACATTTTCCTTCTTACGTTGTGACTCCCTACTTCACTATAAAAGAGTCAAAATATATTCTCCAGCAGACAGTCAAAGTAAAATAGTGTCCAACGTAATTATCCCCACTAATTTAAGTCACTAAATATATATTTAAGTATGAGAGTATCTTACAACCAAAATAACAAATATCTAAAAACTTCACATGTAACACAATGCTGGTTTTAATGTTTCAGTGAGTATTTATTATATTACTGAAAAAAACCACTAAAACCACAAATCTTGGGCCACAATAAGTAAAACCAAATTTAATTACGGAAACCAAGTTAAAAAAAAAAAACTTTGTCTTGAAATTAAGGAGCAAGAATTTGTTTCAACATTTTTCAAGAATTGTTAATTTACTCAAACTTTTTTCAAGTTTAATATATATATATTATATATAATATATATATATATATATATATATATATATATATATATATATATATATATATATATATATATATATATATATATATATATATATATATATATATATATATATATATATATATATATATATATATATATATATATATATTATATTATATATATATATATATTATATAGAATATATATATATTATATTATTTATTATTATATATATATATATATATATATGATTTTATGAAAAGGAAAAAAGAGGTCTATGTGAAATGGTTGGGGAATAGGAGAAGGGAAAGCTGGGAGGAATATAGAAGGGTTAGAGTGGAAGCAAAGAGGGCGGTGGAGAGGGCGAAGAGAAATGCAAATAATGAATGGTGTAGAAAAGTGACAGAAATTTGAAACAGGGAGCAAGATATTCTGGAAAGAAGTAAATTAAAAAAAGGAAGAAGATGTGAGGGTTAGGAAGAGAGGGTTAAGGAGGAGGGAATGGATAGGAGGGAGGATAGGGTGAGGAAAAGGTGGGGGAATATTTTAGAGGATTATTGATGAAATGGGTGGGAGAGATAGAATTTACAAGCCGGTGAGGATGGGGGGGAAAGTGGGCGGGGGGGATATGGAAATTACAATGGAAAAATTATTAGGGGGTTTAACCTAAAGAGGGGGAAAAAAAGGAAAGTCACAGGTCTAGATGTGTGAGTATGGAATGTTACAGATGGGAGGCAGAGGGGTGGAGGAATGGCTGTATAGGTTATATAATTTATGTTGGAGGAAGGGAGTAGGGATTGGGAGGATGGTTGTTTGGTTTCCCTGTATAAAGGGAAAGGGAAGGATGGAGTTGTGGAATTATAGAGTTTTTCGTGTTTTGAGTGGTGAGGTAGGGAAAGTGTTGGAGGGAATACTATTGTGAGGGTGAGAGATTTACGGAGAGCATGGGGGGAAACAAGGAGTAGGTGGGAAAGGGGGTGTGTGGTCACGTTCTACAATGAGATGCTGTGGAGAAAGGTAGAAAGGAAGGGAAAGTGTATGGGTTTTTTTAGTCTGGAGAAAAGCATATGATAGAAGTGAGAGGGGATTATGTGAGGGTGCTGTGGGAGAATATTGGCGTAGGGGGTAAAATTAGTAGGTATTGGGCCTTTATAAGGAAGCAGAATGGTGTGTGAGAGTATTAGAGGGAGAGTAGATGTTTGAGGTAGAGAGAGGGTTGAACAGGGATGTGTTGTCACCGGGCTTTTCATTTTATTTTGGAAGTTGTCTGCAGAGGAAATGATGAGGGAGGGGAGAGGGGGAATTGATGGATAGGGTATAGATTTGGAAGTTGAACTGATACTTATTTGCGAGATACTGCCAGTGGTGCAGAATTCAAGAAGGGCTGAAGTAATTGGTGAGGAGTTTTGAGAGTGTGTGGACAAAGGTTCTTAAAGATAAATCCAGTAGAGTAGTGTTAGTGGGTTTATAGGACGAGGAAACGATGAGGGGATGGTTAGAGATTAGAGAGGAGGTGTATAATAGAAGAGTAAAGGTTTTCCAGGATATTTAGGTGATTTGGGTAAGGAAGAGGGATGAAGGAAGAGATAGATACAGAGTAGAGAAGGAATGGCGATGAGTGGTCTGGGGGATTATGGAAAAGAGGGGGATTTATCGACATAAACTTTAAATAAGTATGGTTTGAAAAATTTTGTGTTTCCAGCGGTACTATATGGGTGTGAAACAGGGGGGTTGAATGCTAGGTCCAAGAGAGTGGAAGTGTTTGACGATGAAAGGGTTGGAGAGCGGTAATGTGGGGTTAGTAAAGACTGAGAGGATTAGGAAATAGGTGATAAGAAGGGAGATTGTGATGGAAGAATGGTTGGTGAGAAGAGTGGAGAAGGGAATGTAGATGGTTTTGGACATCTGGAGAGATGGAGGAGCAGAGGGGTTAGGGGAGAGTTTGGGAAG